>CAUYRT010070777.1:0-84401 GCA_963574885.1 Lepilemur ruficaudatus
CTGTCCTCCAGGCAGGAGAGAGGAGAGATTCTCCTCATTTGTGCCAGGAGTCTCAGGGCCCTCCTGTTACCCAGGCCATGGGTGTGAGGCAGATCACAGCCCAGAGAGCAGAAGGACATGCAGCTGAGCCCCACCAGGGCCAACAGTAGAGAAATAGGCAAGGCCATTGGGGATGTTGCAGATGCTGCTGGGCTGGTTGATGTGGGTGACCCTGAGCCTTGGTCTCTAGGTTCTCTGAAGACCTTGCTGTGTGCATAGGGCTTAAATAGGGAACATACTAGTTTCCATTTTCTTTATGTCCCCACATTACTTTCTACTTCTGTTTTTGCTTTCTTTATGCACTCTCTACATGGGTTTGGAGCAGTTTCCTAAATGTTATTGTTTCATTATTATTTCTACTAATATTTCTAACCTCCTTTGCTACCAAAGCCTTAAGATTTTTTTTCTAATTGAACCCCTGATGAAAATTTAATCATACTGATATACTATATGTCTATTTATGGAATGTGTGCATATCTCTATACATAAAAGTGTAAAATTTATCTTTTTATTCACCACAGGGTTAAGTATGACCAAATAAACATTTTAAGGTAAAAGTTAAAAGTTAAAAGTTAAATTTCAGATCTCTTGTCATTTAAGTTCATAACTAAATTTATTTAATGACTTTATTTACTTATAGAAATTATAATGTATCAAATTACATAACCAAAAAAACACATTATAAAAATACATAATACCTAATGTAATGAAATACTTAAAAATTATTCAAAACTGCTAAAGAATATTAAATATTTTAATTATTTTCTTACCCTTCATTTTTAGTATACTTTTAAGTTGCTTCATATGAGAAAATTTTTAACTTCACTAGCTGCTAGAGATATTTACTTAGATATTGTCAACTTTTTTTCTCTTCAGTATTTGACATAATTTTTGATGTGTTGAACAACTTTAGTAGAATTAAATAATAAAATATAAAGTATTTATATTTAATTCTCAAAGCCCATAACACAGTCAGAAGTGCTAAGGATCAAACATAAGCACCATCCACAAAACAGGTAATGACAGCACATATGTATGCAGAGGACACTTGTCATGATGTGACTTTGAGATCTAATAAACCTTGGAAAGTCCTCCAATCCTCGCTGTCTATTTGCCATAGGTTTGTAGAGCTGACCTTTATACATCTTGTATATCTTCCATGAACTCAATGTTAGTGCTTCTCATGTGATACACAAGAAAACCCAAAGGAAAAAAAAATACTGAGGAATAAAGTTTTCTTAAATTGGTTTGAACTTTGATGGGTCATAAACCATTGTAATATTTAAGATTTTTTCCCGCCTCCAAGAACTAACTTTTATATCCTTGGGAGCCGTATAGTACCCAATGAGAATACACAGTTGAGAAAACATCATCAATTTGATTTTTAAAATTTTTGTATTAAAGTTCAAATTTCCAATGAATCTTCAAAGGTTCCAGTACTAGTTGATCTTATCAAACTAAAGGAAATCATCTTTGTCCTAAATGTCCATGATAGGATGTCAACATGATAAAGTAAATGGGCTGTACAGCTATTCTACATAGCAGCTTTGAATACAGCAAAGACAATCTGGGATTTATAGTCAACAAGAGAATGAGGGGGTCAGTGGATGGAAAATTACTAAGAAAAGACATCAAGGGAAGGAGGATCCTTGCTAAATCAACTTAGCAGAATTCTTGGTAAAGGCAGGCCAGGGAAATCAGATATCAAGGATCAAGGATGAGAAATTTGATCAGATATCAAGAGTGATCAGATATCCATGATCAAGGATGAAGAGTTTGATTAGATGTCAAGGGTCAGGGATGAGGAATCTGATCAGATGTCAAGGGTGATCAGATATTAAGGGTGTGAGGGATTCTCATAAAACTGTCTTAGTAAGATTCTTGCTATAACTAGATGAGGCAGACCAAAGACAGGGCCCAAAGACATGACCTGGTCAAGAAGAAGGCTAACTAAAGTTTGCCCAAGGAGAAAGTTTGTCAGAACCTCAAGGGCTAAGGAATAAAACAATCTTCTGGCAGTTACACAGGAGATAAAATTTTGTTTCTTTTGAAAAACAATTGAAATTAACAAATGATTTCAATCAGTGAAATATATTTTTTAAAATTTTAATCACTAATGTTAAGAATTTGAAGTCTATTTATTTCTTTTATTTTGGAATTTTAGATGTACAGAGGGTTGCAAAGATAGTTTCTCTCTTCCCTTCACCCCGCTTCTTCAAATATTAACAACTTACATAGCCATGGCACAATTATCAAAATGAGGAAATTAAGATTGTTGCATTATTATTAACTAAATTTCAGACTTCATTCAAAATTTTTTCACTGATATCCATTTTCTGTTCCAAGAATAGATCCAGGATCCCACGTTACATTTCACTGTCATAGCTCTTTAGTCTCCTGTAATCTGTAACACATCCTAAGTCTGTTCTGAGTTTCATGACCTTGAGAAGTTTGAAAAATATTGGTTAATTATTTTTTCTTTTTTTGTTGTTAAATTTTATTTGTTTACTTATTTGAAACAGAGTCTCACTCTGTCACCCTGGGTAGAGTGCAGTGGTGCCATCATAGCTCACTGCAACCTTAAACTACTGGGCTCAAGGGATTCTCCTGCCTCTGCCTCCCAGAGTGCTAGGATTACAGGCATGAGCCACTGCTCCTGGCCTATTGGTCAGTTATTATGTCAAATGTCCATCAGTTTGGATGTATGTGGTATTTTCTCATGATTAGATTGAAGTTATAGATTTAAGAATGAATATAATAGAGTTGATCTGCTCATCATATCACATAATACAGGGGATACATGATATCAATATGTCTTATTACTGCTGATATTAAACATAATCACTTGGTTAAATCGGTGTCTTCCAGGTTTCTCCAATATAAGAGAAAGTTTTTCCAAACTCTGTTAGAAACGTGTCACTAATATGAGCCCACACTCAAAAGGAGAGAAATTAAGCTCTGCTCCATGGCGAGAGGAGTATCAAAGACTTTGTTGACATGATTAAAGCATCACAGTAACGAAAGAATCCTTTGGAGGGAGATACTTTGAGAATATGCAGTTATCCTCATTCTCTTCAAAGCTTTGATGACTAAGTTTATTTAATAGCATTCAATAGTGGATCTTGCCTGTTGCAATTATGGTTCGTCTACTTTCTTCATTCCTTCTATATTTATTATTTGAAATTCTTCTTCCACTCATTTACTTATATCAGTATGAACTCATGAATATTTATTCTATTCTTTTGGTCATAATCAAATACTATCATTATTTATTTTGTTTTTTCCAGTTGTCTCAGCTTTGGCTACTGGAAGCTCTTTTAGGTTGGCTCCAGTGTTTTCTCAAGACACCCCTATACTTTTTGGTTTTCAGTACTTTCCTGCCTTCAGCACTACAGGGTATCCTTGTACTTCCATGCCGCAGATCCGGAATCAGCCATTTCTCCAAGAAGTCCTAATTCCCTTTATTGGCAATTGGTATTTAGAAGCCAAGGTCTGAGAGCTAGATGCCTTGGCTAGATATCTAGTATTACTAAGATGTTACTGCTTTTAGATCCTCTCAGTGACAGAGGTAAGAAGGTAAGAAGCATATACATGTATCCTAATGCATGTATATACATTTATCTATATTTATTTCTATACATACCTATATTTGAATAAATACTAACACAAATATGAGAATACACAGATATCTTTGATTCTAATCCAACACAATAAAGTTCATTCTAGCCTTCCCATTTTGATTATTTGAAACGTCTTTCCTCAATTCTGAGATACCTGGCTTGTATTACCTATAATAGTTTTACTTATTTACTCAACCCTAGCAATACATGCAGTTTTAGAACTATTAACCAGAATCCCTGTGAGAAATAAGTCTACCAGCTAGAGTAAAGTGTTTGTGCATGATTCTTTTGTCTTTAGCCTGACAGTATCTAGTCACAACACAGTTGAACAAAATTTGGCACTTTCAGAGGTGTTACATCACACAGTTATTACATTAATTTGTCATAGTCTACATGCAACCTTAGTTTCTGCTGCCAATGTGGTTGGTTTCTAAAAAAATTTACTTACAGTAAAATTCTCTTCTTTTGGTGCATAATTGCACAGGTTTTAACAAATGGATAGAATCACAGCTTATTTATTTTTACCTCAAGTTTTCTTGTAAGGTTAAAGCTAGACAAAAATTTCTACCAATGTATACCCTGACAATTGCTTAGGCATACAGGATCTAACTTTTCTCCTTCAGGTGGTCATTAGTTGCACTGATGACCCTCCTGAGGCCAGCCTACTGTTTTAATTCCCTAAAACTTACATTTTAATCTCACATTTTCCCCAAAGAAAACTTCTTGTTCTCCCAGATAATGGAGCCCTCTGAAGAATCTTGTAGCGGATTCTGGGGAGAAGGTGGAATAGAAAGTATCAGGAATCTGTTTCCCTACCTAGGCGACAACTGCCCTGGCAGAATCTGTCTGACATAACTATTTTGGAACCCTAGAGTATATTGAAGGCTTGCAACTTCCAGGAGAAGGCTTGGATGGTAACTTGTTAACTTCAGTCAATTTCAGCTCTTAGCTCGGTAATATCAATAGATCTTCCACCATTCCTCAGGCCCGGTGTCAGGCAGCTGTGCCCATGTTACAGAAGCAGCATGCACATAGCTTATGGGAGCCAGGGTGGGCAAAAACACACTTTCCTCTGAATATCAGGGAACTGTGCTCTAATCTCTGATTTCTGTTTCTGATCTGCCCATTGCTGCAAGTCCCTCCCTCTTCATCTCAAGTGACTTTTAGGATATTAAAGGGACAGCACCCTCCCGCCTTTGTTTTTCTCTTTTTCCCCTTGTGGGAACTAGACATTATAGACTAGGACATTCAAAAACATCTGCATATATGGGGAAAATTAGAAAGCTACTGCATATGCTTAGGGAAAGGCGCAGGCTCAGAAACAACTTGAGGAAACCTTAAGTTTATACCTCAGGCAGATCCTTGGCACAAGATGGACTACAACAATAAAGAAAAAAAACACCAAAACCAGTATCACAAAAACAGTCACCCTTGGGTAAGGGGGAAAATCTGATTTCCAGAGCCACTACATTATTAGCTTCAAACGTCCAGTTTTCAACAACGATAACAACAAAACCATAAGGCATACATTGAGACAGAAAAGTATGGCCCATTCAGAAGAAAAAAAAATCATCAGAAACTGTCCCTGAAAAAGACCCAATAGCAAAATTACTAGATAAAGATTTTAAAGCAACTGTGTTAAAGATGCACAGAGAACTAAAGGAAAATGTGGAGAAAGTCAAGAAAAAAATGTGTGAACAAAATGGAACTATCAATAAAGATATATCAATAGAAAATCTATAAAGAAATAAACAAATTCTGGAGCTGAAAGTACAATGATTGAAATGAACATTTTATCAGAGGAATTCAAAGCCACATTTGAGTAGGCAGAGGAAAGAATCAGTGAACTTGAAGATAAGATAATAAAATATCAAGTCTAAGGAACAGAAGGAAAATGATTGAAGAAAAGTGAATCAAGTCTAAGGGAACTATGGGATATCATCAAGTATATTTTAATGATGAGGATGCTAACATGTATCCCCAAATAATTCTACAGTTTCCTTCTCCTTGTTTAAGTATGTTGTAGTTTTTGGATACATGCTAATGACTAAGTTGTCATTGGTCATCTCCTCTCATTCTCATGCAGATTGCCAAATATCAGATAGTTTGATATCCCCCAAATGACATTGTCCCAGTCCTCTCAAGTCTCTGAGAAACCATCACAATGAGCTGTAGGATCTTTCTTTGATGTTACTGCCCATTAGATTACCAAAAAGGGATCAAAAATTACTAAATAGTGAAATGTTTTTAATTATGTAATGAAAATTACTGAAATAAACACTACTTCCTAATAAGGCAAGAAAAGAAATAATTGTCATCCAGATGGAAAAGAAAAAAGTAAAATTTCTTTATGAAAAATTGACTTGATCTTCTATTTAGAAAATCCTAAAGAATTTTTTAAAAAGTCTGCTAGGATACATTAGTTTATAAGAGTTAATATATAAAATCAATAATATTTCTTTACATTACCAATGAACAACCAGAAATTTAACCTTAAAAAGACAATATCACTTGTAATAGTAGCAAAAATAATAAATACTTAAGAATAAATTTGTATGAAGACCTGCACATTTCTCTCAAAATAGAGAAGACCTAAACAAATGGAGAGATATACCGCTTAATGGACTGAAAGACTCAGTATTGTTACAATATCATTTGTAATCACATTGATCTACACATTCAACGCAAGACCAATCAAAATCCCAACCAGACTTTTTGGTGTAGAAATTTACAGGTTCTAATATTTATATGGAAATACAAAAGACCAAAAATAGCCAAAATAACTTCAAAAGGAGAAAAAAGTTGGAGGATTTACATTATCTGATTTTAGGGTTTATGATAATACCAAAGTAATCAAGACAGTGAAATATTAAAGAGAAACAAACACATCAATGGAATAGACAAGTATTTGCAAAAAGAACCCCATATAGAATGTTGATTGATTTTCAGCAAAAGCACAAAGGGCACTCGATTAAAGAAGAAGAACTGAATAAATAAATGATGCTGTAATAGATAGACATCTCTACATAAAACAATAAACTTTGATTGATACCTTGCACAATATTTAAAAAAAAAACTCAAAACACAATAACAGAATTAAGTATAAAATCCAAAACTATAAAATTTTGACAGAAAATATATATTTTTCTTAGAAACAACACCAAACGCACAAAATTTAAAAACGTTTGTTCTTCAAAGGATGCTTTTATGAAAAGGAAAAAGGCAGGTAGAGTCTGGGAAACTTTGTTAGACATTTACTGAATAAAATACTCGTTACTGAAACTTATAGAACTCTTACAACTCAACAAGACCATAAAAAGGACACAAAAAATGCCCAAAAATATTTAAACATTTTACCGAATAAGATTCACAAATGATAAATAAGCACACCACAAAACACTTAACATCATTAGTCATTAAGGAAATGAAAATTAAAATCACAGTCTGGTTCCACTACACACCAACTAAAATGACTAACTAGAATGACTAAAATTTCAAAGATTGACCATACTAAGTGTTGGCAAGGGTGTGGAGTGACCAGAATGCTTATGCCATTAGTGGGGATCAAAATGGGGCAGCCACTTGGGAAAAGTATTTGGCAGTTTCTTAAACACTGTCCTACTACTGAGACATAGACGTTGCACTCATAGGTTTTACTAATACTTTAGAAAAATGTCCACACAAAGACGTATATAGTCAGTTACATATTAACAAAGCTGGGAAAGAGAAAACAGAACACACGTTAGTTTTGTAGTGTCTTTGTGCTAGTTTGTTTGCAAGAATGTCATCCTGCTCTATTTGTGCCTAGAAATTCCTACTGTCCCCCTGAGAAAAGCCCACGCCCTTGACAAAGTTCTTCACTCTCATGGCGAGCTCCTGGAGCCTGTTCCAGAGCTGGTTTTGGCTTACCAATTACCCTGCATTCAAATTAATAACATACCTGTGTCCTATCCCCTCCCAAGAGGCTGAGAGCACCTTTGAGTCAAGAAAATCACCTGATTCATCACAGAGTAGACATCAGCAATTGACTTTGATGGCTGTCACCTGGTTCTCACCATGACAGTGTTATAGTTGCCAAATTAAAATATACCAGAGACCCTCAGCTCTCCTTGCAGTAAATCTTTCTACTGGTAGATTGCACAGGGAAACAGAAATTATTGGCATGGACCAATACATTACCATGAATTAACTCATCTTGTTACCTGACAATTAGGCATAAACCTCTGAAACACATGCCTTTCAGCTAGAGACTACACAGACACCAGCTGACAAATCAAGGAAAATGGATTTCAGACTAGCGACCCTGAGTCAGGATAGGTTGTGTTTGCCTATATGGATGCTCCTTGGAAAGGACATGGGTGAGGGATTGGAGCACTCATTCATCACACTAAGGTATATACACATCTATAATATGCTGTAAGGTTGAAAATCCCAGAGAGACTTGGCAGGATCTAGACCCCATGGCCTGGTGGGATGTGCTAGGATGGATGTTATGGAGGGACTGTGGGCTCACTTTCCACTTCTGTCTCCTTCCTACTCTCAGGAATACTCTGGGACTATTCCACAGCTCTGCGATGCTGACCTGGGACTCTGACAGACCATGTATTCTCTGCATCCACTTACTGAGCAGCAGCATGCTTCAGATCATGGAGAAATTTGGCATTTTACTGAGCCCTGTACTTTGGTTCCATCTTTTAGTTTTGAGTGTGATTAGGATCTTCTTAGAGTCATATAAATACACTCAGGGTAATCCATATTTACCAATGTCTGGAAAAAACAAACATCAATCTGGTAAGGGAACCCCAGGTCCAGCCCACAAAAGAGATTGAGAGTGTTATTTTCGCTTCAATAAACACACACACACACTCTCTCTCTCTCTCTCTCTCTGCTTGCAACGCATTCTTTGTCGCTTGCTTTCATTATTCAATTGAGAGAAGACAACAGTCAAGGGATTCAGTGTGCATCTAGTAACAAAAGTACACTCGTGAGGGTAAAGAGTGGGCACAAGTCGGAACTGTTCATGGCCCCGGGGTTTGTGTGTCATCCCTTTCTCTCCGTCTGGCTTCTGCTCCTTCCTAAGGTTGTTTCTTCTCCTTTCTTCATGACCAATGGGGATGTTATCTCCTCCCTGCCCTTGGGCGGGGGAGATTTTTTACCATGTTTGGTTAGGCCGAGATGTGTCCTGGCGCCCAAAGCCCACTGGGTGTGGGGGACAAACCACAGTGTCTTACAATGTGCCCTGTGTTGTTTCTGGTACGTTTCTTATGACAATTCCAAAGATGTCTCATTTTTGTATTCAATGAGAAACTGATGGCTTGTAAATATTTGGTCCAGGAATTAGTCTCCTAGACTGAAGTTGAATATTTATATATATGAATAATATATATACACAATAGTATGTAGTTTATATAAAACTACATCTATATATATTTATAATATTCTTTGCTGATTCTGATGTCTGCCTGCCACACTCCCCCTTCCTCCCTGATCTCTGGACTCCATTCTTTCACTCCCATGTCACAATAGTTTCCTCCCTCCCCAGTATAGAAATCCCCAGCGGGCGCTCCTCATTCACTCCTCATTATCTCGCACTGCCCATTCTTGCAGCTGCCTCCTCTTCCATTGTGGTTTCTGACTGTCAGTTTTCCCTTGAGGCTGCAAAGCCATCAGTTGAAAACAAAAGTTGAGTGAAAGTTTTAGGTTTTTCTGAAACTCGCATGTGAGGATTTTTTTTTCTTCCTGGTGAATATTTTTGGAAATGAGGGAATGTCCCTATTACAATGTTATAATAATAGCAGCTGAGGCAAAAAGGAAATAGAGAACAAGATTCATTTTACTCTGGAGGCTATTAATGTATTTACACAGGATGAGAGCCACCTACTGGCCAAGGTGGACAAAAACAGACACCACATTTGTAGAGAGCGGGGTTCTGTTCTATGCAGAATTCTGTTCCTTGGAAGGGGAGATTTTTCTCTCTAGGTAAAAGGGGCTCTTTCTAAGAAGGATCTGACCCTAATATTGGAAGAAACCTGTTTTCTTAGCTTTTGCATCTTAGCTAAAGTAGTTCCAGCTGTAGGCAGGAGATGTTTTCTTTGGACGATGGGTAGCCATGTGGAGACAGAGCCAGAAGGTGTCCCTTGCCTCCAGCCTGCTCAGCCACCCTGGGCCTCTTGACTCATCAGTCTCTCTGTGTGTTGTGCTGGACTAAAAGTCAATACAGCTGCCAATCTGGGTGTAGAACTGCAAGGGAAATCAGGAAAAATCTCCTGTTTGAAGGTACGTTAACTTTTTCTTAATAGTAAGTTGCTAATTTTACTAATTCATCCCTTAGATCACTTCAGATTACTTTACAATTAGGAGAACATCCTCACTCTCATTCTGAGTAATGACTGGACTTGAATACCTTCTACTTTCACTCAGTAGTAAGAGAGAGCACAGACATTTGTAAAGGGATTTCACAGGATACAATTCTTGCCAAATAACAGCTGGTAGGGGTATCTGGGTAGAATTTGGGAATGATTAAAGTGATCTGTGAAATAGTTGAATTGAAGAAGCTAATCAGGAAGCGTGTGTGTGACTTGCTTAGGTAGTAAAAAGGGGCTTCATATTAGGAGGGATTTCTCGAATCTTTGCTCAGTTTATAGACCCAACTTTATTTATTTATTTATTTATTTATTTATTTATTTATTTATTTATTTATTTATTTATTTTTTGAGACAGAGTCTCACTCTGTTCCCCGGGCTAGAGTGAGTGCCGTGGCATCAGCTTAGCTCACAGCAACCTCAAACTCCTGGGCTCAAGCGATCCTTCTGCCTCAGCCTCCCAAGTAGCTGGGACTACAGGCATGCGCCACCATGCCCGGCTTATTTTTTCTATATATATCTTTAGTTGGCCAATTAATTTCTTTCTTTCTATTTATAGTAGAGACGGGGGTCTCACTCTTGCTCAGGCTGGTTTTGAACTCCTGACCTCGAGCGATCCGCCCGCCTCAGCCTCCCAGAGTGCTAGGATTACAAGCGTGAGCCACCACGCCCGGCTTGGTTGTATCATTTCTAAATGTGCTTTTACATTTTCTACTACATATGTATATATCCATAAACAACATATAGTATTGTTTTATGTTTTTAGATTTTATATTAGTGGTATCATACTCAATCATTCTGCAATTGCTGTTTTTTCACATATTACAATGCCATGTTTTTGAGATTTATTCTTATTTATAATTTAGATTTAATTCATTCATATTAACTGTTGTATAGAATTCCATTTATATTGTATATATAATCCGTAGTCTATTTATTCATTTACCTGTTGATAAACAGTTGTTTACAATTTTTTGCTATTATAAACAATGTTGCATTGGATATCCTTTTATATTTTCTTTACACATGCTTGTTTCCCCTGGGAGGAGAACTGCTGGGTAACAGGTATGAGAAATTCAACTTTCAGGGATTATCAAATTAATCTCCACATAGTTATACCAATCTACAGGGGTATTATTTTTATCATCATAAAAACAATTTATATATGTTTGTGTATAATACAATATGTGCATCATGTATATATGTGTGTATAAATAAATACAAATAAAGCCTACGTATAGGAGTCACAGTATGTAGTACTTGGTACCTTGTAACAAAATAAGAGAGACAAAATGGAAATTGAAGGTGATGATTTATGTCTATGTGCTCAAAGAGTTCAAATTTTAACTGGGGTAAGCTCTAAGACAAGCTCAAAACGGTAGATTTGAACAATCAAACTCACTACTGGTATTGATAGAGCTATATGTAAGCAGGGTAGGAATGCATATTGATTAATGGTGATTCCTACAACTTTCTTTCTTCAGGCTGGGCATGGGCAGAGTCATCTTAAAGACTCAAAAAAATCCCCTTGACCTCACGCTAGGCTCCAAAGCTTTCTCTTATTTCATGAGTTCTGATTGAAAAGTTTTTGGCTTTTTTTAAATAATAGCTCTTTGGGAGAAATAAGAGTACACAGAAAGGCAGTATCTCCAGAAACTCAATGTAATAAGGTAATAGGAGGTAGTAAGTTTTTAACAAACAATACGAAACAACCCAATTTTCAGCAGTGGCAGGAATCTATCTGTTTTAACATGTTCTGTTAAAATGCACTATCTTAAATAATACAAATGTTGCAAACTTCAGTGATAGGCAGCAAAATTGTGCTAGTGTTAAGAGAACTTATTTTTAGAACATTGTCACGGTGTCCCTAAACACCATGTAAATTATTGTGTCTATAATGGTCAGCAAATTATGGAAGCTTGTTCTAAAGCAGTGGTTTGGAATATTTTTTTCTATCCTACTACACCTGAGGGATATGACACATTTCCATCATTAACTGTGGTTTACTATGGCAATAATGTGAAGGAAGGAGAGAATTTTAAAAATCACTCTCAATTTCAGGTGATTTTGATATGCTATTCCACTTTCACCATCATTGAGAACAGATGTTGTAGTACAGTGGCTCTCAATTTTGGCTGCACATTAAAATTACTGGGGGAGCTATAAATAAAATTCTGACTCAATTTATCTGGGTTGAGCTCAGGCCCTCACACTAAAAATGCTCCCTAGGTGATTCTGTTGTGCAGCTAAGGGTGAGAAGTACTTCTTTTCCCTAAAACTATGGTTCTCACACTTCAGCATACCCTAGAATCCTCTGATAAAACAGAATGGTAAGCTCCACCTTTAGAGCTTCTGATGCATTAGGTCTGAGGTGGGGCCCGAGAATTTGAATCTCACAAATTCTCAGGTGATGCTGATGCTGACATTTGGTATCACACTTTGCGAAACACTGCTCTGACCCAAAACAGATTGATCCTACATCTACTGATCCTTCTAACGTCTTTATAGAAAAGCTTCCACAATATTCATACTAAACTGTTCTTTAGTCATTTAACATTTTAGTACAGAATTAGCTAACAAATTACTTCCTTATTAGGAGCAATCTATGCTTATCATTAAAAATAATCCAATAATATAAATTATAAAATGTAAAATATAAAAGCTCCTTATTTTATCCCATTACCTAATTAGGTGTTGGCATTATTTTTCAGTAAAAGGCCAGATAGCAAATATTTTTGGCATTGCGGGCTGTATAGTCTCTGTTGCAAGTACTCAACTTTACCTTTGTAGAGTGAAAGCAGCCATAGACAATATGTAAATGAATGGGTGTAGCTGTGTTCCAATAAAACTTTATTTAGAAAAATAGGTAGAGGGTTGGATTTGGCACATGAGCCATTGTCTGCTGACTCCTGCCCTAGAGATATTCACTACTAATACTGATAGGTGTATATCCTTCCAGACATTTTCTTTGCTTACTACATAAACCTAAATGTTATGTCTGTATGCTCATATAAAAATATATGTATATGTACATATGACTATAACTTTTTTTTTTTTAAATGGAATCATCAGTGAGGCATAATTTCTTATCCATTAGTTTAGCAAAGAGTGTGATGAGAGCAAACAGAAATTTTCAAACATTGTTATGTATAAAACTATTCATTTATTTTAACCAGATATGTTTGCATTAGCAAAAAATGATAGAAATCTAAGGGTCCATCAGAAGGGGCTTATTTAAATAAGTAAGGTATAGCCATATAATGGAATATTGTGCATATGTTAAAATAAATAGAGCATACTGCTATGGAAAAATGTTCATGCTATGTTAGTAGGAGATAAGTAAGTTGTAAGCATAAAAATAGTTTTAAAAGCAATTACTCTCAGGAGAGTAATTCAATATTTCTGGTTTTACATAAAATATATTTTAAAACCTACATTCTATCTAGTTTAAGCTTCCATATGCAAAAACATTGGGAGGGACTTATTTTACCCACTGATAGGATATCATAGTTGATTTTGAAGTGATTTAATAATAATTTTTCATACATGAATTCAAATTAATGAATCGATTTTTGCATTCTGCCTTTTAAAGTTTTAAAACCTATTTTGCCCAACACCATTATTGCAATCACCTGGGAGTGCCAGCTCATTGTTCAGAGAACCTGGTTTCCAGGTGAAATTGCAATGTAGAACAATTGAATATGGCAGCTTTTACAAAATTGCTATTAGCAGGAACAGAGAAAGACAATGATGTAAATATGCACTGCACAGAAGAGTTCATTGCTCTTTCAGCCTTTAATTTCCCATTCTCACCTGTGGGCACATTTTAAGATATCTATGAGTTGATGGCAACACATTTTGTTGTGAAAAATGAAACCTGCATTATTTCAATGATCAAATTAGAAATTATGTGAAAGGATTGTTAATTCTTTTTTTATAAATGCCATGACAGATGCAAATTTTCAGTTTTGATGTCTATTTGAGGACCTGAAACAAGTCTTTTAATCAATGTATTATACATCAAATTTATACTGTTAACTTCTGGTTATTCAAATTAATAAAATATTCATAGAGAAATGTCCAAAGTTTTACATTTCTCAGACTTCTGCCCCCCCAACCCTCACCATTAATTATCATGCCTAGAAGCTTTTTAGTAAAGGCAGCAGTCATCAGGCTGACGGAATCTGACAGGCCAGCAAGGCCCAATTACACTTGCGCTCTGTGGCACTTTGATGTCCGGGAAACGAACAGAGATAGGGGCAAATTGAGTAGCACATTATGTTAATGACTTGATTTAATCCAGCCACTAAACTTTATGTAGCCTGTTAAAAAAGATGCTAACACTAATTACGCCACTTTGGAAAGGAAAGGAGGGGACAAGCATTTCATACTGACAAAGTGAAGCTCATAAATGTTGTAAATGAAATGAAACAAAATGAAGTAATCTATGATTAATTATACATCACAGACATGAAGAAAAGAAAGAGAACCAAGTAATATGTAGAAGTCCTGGGAAATCTGTTAGATTCTTTTTAAGGATCAACATTTCTAAGAAATGATTATGAGCTGTCAGAATCTATAATATGAGAAAAAGAAACTGAATGATCTTTAATTGCTCACACAGTGCATTAGATAATTCAGATTCACAGTGTAACTGTCATAAATGATGTTTATCTAGGACACTACTAAGTCTTAATTTTGTGACATAAGACGGAGCAATTTTTAAAGGGCTTTATAAAGTGGGGTAACTATATAGTAGGATCCTCTATTTACTTTTTATATTTTTTTGGTTTATTTTTAGTACTTGGAATATACAACTCATCTATTTACTCTTTAGTTTGTGGCTCAAATCTATTTTTTCACCGTTTTGAAAACATGATCTTTTAAAATGTAATACAAGAGTTCAAACTCCATAAGAACAGGATCCTTAATTCCCTTATTCACTATTATATTCCCAGACCCTAGAGCAAGGCTTGGAACACAGCAGATGCTCACTAAATATCTGTTTATTGAATGAGAGATCTTCTTTCCCCATTTCTTAAAAATCCTCAGAGGCCTCAATGCTCTGGACCATGCCTACCTTTTCAGCCTGTTTTCCTGAGGCTCCACATATGCACTGCAATAGGGTTGGCAGATCCTAGAACCACTCTGAATTCTAGAATAAGCCATGCTCCGTGTTCTTTTAAGTTCTCAGGCTTTTCATTCTTTTGGCCTATAATGATACTTTCCCCCTTTCCACTAACTGCTAATCATCTTAAACATGTGCTCAAGCTATACTGACTCAAGGAAGTCATCATTGATGAAGGCCCCTCGTGCTGACTTAGGCATGCTTTCTGAATGCTCCCTTGGCGCCCTGTGCATTCCACTCGCCTAGTGCTGACCACCAGCCATTACTATTGTTTCTCCCACAGACTGTCAATTCTTTGAGGGAAGGGATTGCTTCTTTTATGTCTGCCTGACACACAGTACATGCTAAAGAAGACTTGTGAGGAGATATTACATAGGATGTGCTTAGCACATAATAGGCAATCAGTAATACCTTCCTTCCTATGAAGGCTATCACTGTTATGAGATTCCAACCAGAAGCAGTTCTTAAAGAGGAGACAAAAGAAGAAACTAATGAACCACAAATATTTTTAAGCTTAAAAAAGGATTTATGGGCTGTGTGCGGTGGCTCATGCCTATAATCCCAGCACTTCTGCAGGCTGAGGAGAGAGGATTGCTTGAGGCCAGGAGTTCGAGACCAGCCTGGGCAACACAGTGAGAGTGTCTCTACAAAAAATAAAAACAATCAGCTGGGTGTAGTAGCATGTGCCTGTAGTCCCAGCTACTCAGGAGGGTGAGGCAGGAGGATCATTTGAGCCCAGGAATTCAAGGTTGCAGTGAGCTATGATGATGCCACTGCACTCCAGCCTGGGGTGACAGAGCAAAACCCTACCTCTAAAAAAACAAAAAAAGTCACACACTAAAAAGGATTTATGACACAACACTTCAACCAAAGTTAACACCATCAATAATCAGTGAAAATGACATGTATGATGCACTGAAAAGGATACAGTGTTGCTTTTGTGTTCCTACCAAAATGCATCACTGGAATCTGATCTGGAGGAAACATCAGACAAATCCAAACTGAAGGATATTCTATATTCTATAAAATGGCCTATATTTAAAAATGTCAATGTTATAAAAGATGAAAACAAAGACTGAAGAATCATTACAGATTAATGGTGGCCAAAGGGACATGAGAACTACATGTAATCTGCAATCTGGATTGGATCTTGGACCATATTAATAATACGCTTTAAATGATACTAATGGGACCTCTGGCAAAATTTTAATGAAAACTGTAGATTAGATAATATTGTATTATTACTCTGGAGTATATAGGGGAAAAGAGGCATGATTTCTGCAACTCTCAAATGGTTCATGACAATTATGTACATAAGAATGTATGTTTATAAATACTTAAGTATGTGCACATATATGCATATATAAGAGAGAACAGAAATCATAAAACAAATAGAGTAATGTTAAAAATTTGTGCATCTGGGTTAGGGATATCCAGTTCTTTGTAGCACTCTTGCAATCTTTAAAGAAAAAGGTTCCATTATTCATATTAAATGATTTGCTAAAGTATCACACAGAAAACTGGTACAATCAATAGAAAATGCTGTATTTCCCTGTCTTGGTCCATTTGTGTGGCTATAACAAAAAATCACAGACTGGGTAATTGATGAATAATAGAAATTTATTTCTCACAGTTCTCGAGACTGCTAAGTCCAAAATCTGGGAGCTGGCAAGTTTGGTGTCTGGTAAGGGGTGCTCTCTCTGTGTCCAAGATAGTGTTTTGCTGCTGTGCCCTCTGCAGAAGAGGGACACTGTGTCCTCACATGACAGAAGAAAAAAAGAGCAAGAGAGCTCTCCCTTCACTTTTGAGCCCTTTTATAAAGGTGCTAATCCTTAGGGTGCAGAGCCCTCACGACTTAATCAATTCCCAAAGGCCACAGCTCTTAAAACTGTTGCATTGGAGTTGAAGTTTCAACATGAATTTTGGAGGGGACACCAAGATTTAAACCATAACATCACTATTATGATGATTTTTTGAGTTTTGTTCCCATACTTACAGATGTTATCATTCTACTATATTTGGTACATAATGTAACAAAGCTAAGTTACACCTGTTAACATGGTTTGGATAGGTATTCACCAAATCTCATGTTGAAATTTAATCCCCAGTGTGACAGCACTGAGAGGCTGGGACTAGCGGGAGGTGTTTGGGTCATGGGGGTGGATCCCTCAGGAAAAGATTAATGCCCTCCCTTGGGGGTGAGTGAGTTCTCACTCTATTAGTTGTTGTGAAGTCTGGTTGTTACAAAGAGCCTGGCACCTTCTGTCTGTCTGTCTGTCTCTCTCTGTTTCTCTCCCCCTATCTCACCATGTGATCTCTGCATATGCCAGCTCTCCTCAGTCTTCCACCATGAATGGAAACACCCTGAGGCCTTTACTAGATGCAGATGCTGGCACCATGCTTCTTGTACAGTCTACAGAACTATAAGCCAAATAAACCTTTGTATCTATAGATTACCCAGCCTCAGGTATTCCTTTATAGTAACATAAAATGAACTAAGACAACACAGGATACTGGTCAGTAGCTGCTGCTGAAAGTAGAATTTTTGAAAAGCACAAGGAGCTAAGGCATGAAGAATTGCTTACTTTAAATGATGTTCATATATTTGAGATAGCATCTGAAACCATTACAGGAAATCACGTTTTGGAATGGCAGTGAAGACTGTATTAGGCTGCAGCAAAGTAACACAAACTACTTTCCCTGAAGCAACAAGAAAAAGAACCTGGTTTAGTACAAAGGAAAAATATATGTGTATGTTATAATTATCTGAATGTTTTAGAGGAATAGTTCTTTCTTTTGCTAAACTTCTTTGTTAAATTGAAGTTTTTTATTCTACCTTAGTTAAGAGCAATGTGCAACTTCACTGAGATGTTAGCAATGTTGCCACCATACACATGGTTCTATTGTAGGTCTAAAACAGGATTTTTCAACCTCGACAATATTGATATTCTGAGCCTGACAGTTCTTTGTTGTGGGCCTTGTACATTGTAGCATGTTTAGCAGCAATCTTGGCCTCTGCTTACTAGATGCCAGTAGCAGTTCCTCCCAATGTAACCACCAAAAATGTCTGCAGATATTGCCAAATATCTCCTGGAGGGAAAAATTGCACCCAGTTGAGAATCACTAGCTTAAGATGGTATAATTCAGATAAAGTTTCCCCATATATTGAAAGTTAATTTTAAGATGATGAATAAAGGGTTTAGAAAATAAAATTAACTACTGCATTTTCTCCTGTATCTATAGGATAAACCCAAAATATTTAGCCTGCTGTATTGTAGCTGGGGCCTCCTATTCCTTTCCACTGAAAGGCTGCTCTAGTTAGTGCATTCTTGACTTCTGAGACACAAAACATACTCCCTATACTACAAGTACACATGATTTTCTCCCTGCTGCCACATCCCTATCTTTGAGTTGTCACAGTTATAGCAGGACATTCCTTACTTTGTCACAGGATCAAGGTGCCCAGCTGCTAAAGATGAACTTAATCCAGAGGCTAGAGGTGGCTAATCAGATCTCTCTCCTTATTTTGTGATGTGACTATCTTTGGGCAAAAAGCAAGTGAAGCAGAGAAATTCAGCTTAAAATGAGAAAAGGCAGACAGGTAGCCCATGAGAAGGGGAAGGAGGCCAGGTGGGCCAGCTCATGAGCATATCCTCCATGAAGTCTGTTAAAAAAAAAAAATCACTCCAAATGTCTCCTTACTCTGAACATCTTTAATTAGTGGCATGATTGTAAGCAAGTCACTTTTTCTCCCAAGATTTCAGTTTACTCATCTGGAAAATGAGAAGGATGAGCCAAAAAATAATAGTATGCTTTAGCTCAAGTATATGACTATGATATTAATTATTGCTATAGTCTTCTGATGTTGTTTTACATTATAATTTAACCACTGAACTGTCATTTATCTACTTGACTTTTCATGAGCACATCTTCCCAATTAGTGCAGATACTCCCTGAGAGCAGGGTCAGAATACTGTATTTACTTATCTCAGGGAGCAGTGATTACAAACTGCAGGCAGTGAATCTCTGGGAATCACTGGGTTACAACAAGAGGTATGAATGCTGTTTGTAGATGGACTAGATAAATACATTACTCAATATCTATCTTCACAAACCACATGTCTGATTCAGTATCTCATTTCTCATATTCTTATTTCCATATAGGAATCTAAAAAACCTTATGAAGTAGGCACAGTCTTGCAGAAGAACTATTGATACATGAGAAAGAAATCTCTGAATCAAAAATGCAGGCTTATGAATGAAGGGTTCTTAGTAAAATGCTGTGATGGTTCTTTTTTTTTTTTTTTTTTTTTTGAGACAGTCTCTCACTCTGTTGGTCAGGCTACAGTGCCGTGGCATCAGCCTAGCTCACGGCAACCTCAAACTCCTGGGCTCAAGCAATCCTTCTGCCTCAGCCTCCCAAATAGCTGGGACTATAGGCATGTATCACCATGCTCAGCTAATTTTTTCTATATGTCTTTAGTTGTCCACCTAATTTCTTTCATTTTTAGTAGAGATGAGGTCTCACTCTTGCTCAGAGCTGGTCTTGAACTCCTGACCTCCCATGACCCTCCTGCCTCGGCCTCCCAGAGTGCTAGGATTACAGGCATGAGTAACTGCTGCTGGCCCTGTAATGGTTAATTTTATGCATCAACTTCACTGGGCCATGGGGTGCCCAGTCATTTGGCCAAATATTATTCTGGGTAAAATCTGTGGGGGTGATTCTGGATGAGATTAACATTTGAGTTGATAGACTAAGTAAAGCAGATTGCCTTCTCCAATGTGGGCAGGCCTCATCCAATCAGTTGAAAGCCTGAATAGAACCAAAAGGCTGAGTAAGAGGGAACTTCACCTGTCTGACCGCCTTGAGCTATGACATGGGTCTTTTCCTGCCTTTGAACTTGGACTGAAACAAAGGTCTTCTTGGGTTTTGTGCCTGCTGGCTTTTATACTGAAACTTACACTGTCGGCTTTCCTGGTTTTCAGGCCTTTGGACTCAGTCTGGAACTACACCATCAGTTCTCCTGAGTCTCCAGCTTGCTGACTGTAGATCTTGGGATTTCTGTCTCCATAATCACATGAACCAATTACTTTAATGAATTTCTTTCGAAGTATATCCTATTGGTTCTATTTATGGCTGTAAAGCTAAATCTCACACAAATGGCCCATTTTCCCACTGATATCCCTTATCAAATTGTTCTAATAGAGGGTGGAGAATTTCTATTCATTGGTTTGATAAAATAATTGAATAACTTAAGATTTGATACAGCAAAAATATTAAATTTAATTGAACTGAATATTGCAATTAAAGGTCTTCAGGCAACCACACGCAAGATTCCTTCCTTGATTTATCAATTTGAACAATGAAGATTCCATATCAGGTTCCCATAGGTTACATGATATTATTATAATAATTATAATTATTATAATAATTATTATTAAATAATGATAAAACTCTGGACTGATAAAATGTTTTATCTGTATTTATCAAGCACAGAAATAATGGATGTCTCTATTTCTTGGAGGCATCCGTGACAACTGAAATATTCTGTTCTGTGGTTTTGTTTTACACAGATTAAACTAAGAAGTATGAAAGAAGAGTTAAAAGAAATATTGCAATTCTTACCAATAGTAGAAATTCTAAAAAAAGAAGTACAAGTAATCATTTTGGGAAAATTAATGTAGATAAACAGAAAAAGCTAGAGCTATTTACTTTACTTACATTTAATAAGAACTTTTTCCCCCTTATAATAAAAAATGCTCTGGTAAATAGTATACTTCCCATATATAAAGTATAAGTCTCTTCTCAAAATTTCAATTTACATACTACTTTTCAGCAATTTGTTACAAAACAAGCAAAGTACACCTGCACAAGATTAATTACCTCCTAAGAAGGTTTCATTTTTTGGCAGAAATGAAACAACCGTAACAGTTTATCAGTGGACATATTTACATATGAATAGTCTATGAATTCACATAGGCAAACTCTCATAGTTTCAAAGGTAATCTCACATTTTGAATTCTAAAAGTTCATATCTGATTCAATGTATCTTTGTACATTGGTCCCGAAAAGTAACTATTAAAGCTACTGATATTAGGTGCTCTTGGTAAAAATAATGTTTAGATATTATAGTCCATTACGTAATGAAACAATACATAAAATTTTCTTGTACTAGCTGATTACTTGGTTAAGATTATGATAAACATTAAAGTTTTTCAAGAAATATTTTGGCCTTAAGATTTTCATTTATGAAGACTGATAACACTGTGAATAGAAGGCAGCCTTATTTCAGAACATTTCTACTTGGCATCAAGATACTGACCTGTTTGATATTCTTGGAGATAGGACCTGGAATAACACAATCATCGCTGTCAGAAGCTGATCTGTCCTCTTCATCTGTTAAAAAATAAAAGGATGGGATTTACACACATTAAACCAATTATATTTATACCTTGTGAAATAGAGAGAGACAGGCACACAACATAAGATAACCTGAAGAAAACAATGATAATTATATCTAGACCATGTTTTTTAGTAGCAAATATGTTTATGTATAATATTGCATTTTACAAAAGAAAAAAATGACTGAAAATTCTAAGGTTAGTTTTGGTAGAAGCAAAGGAGATACAAATGAAAAATATAGCCTATTATAGTATTGAATTAAAGAAAAAAATTTTAAAAAGAGAATCACAGGGTAATAAGTGTTTTATAACAGCCTAACCAATAATACTATGTAAAAGTCAATGCTATTGTTATTACTAAAACATTTTAGAATTTGTATAGCTTTATTTAGGTAAAATTAACATACAATAAACTGTAGACATTTAACCTGAAAAACCTGATACATATATTTTTAAAATTAATTAATGCATTATTTTATAGACAGAATTTTGCTGTGTTGCCCAGGCAATAGTGCAGTGGCTATTCACAGGCATGATCATAGTGCATTGCAGCCTCGAAGTCCTGGCCTCAAGTAATCCTACTGCCTTAGACTCCCCAGTAGTGGGAACTATAGGCATGTGCCACCATGCCTGGATAAAATTTTGATATTTTGACATAATTCTGTGAAAACATTAACACAGTTAAGATAGTGAGCATATCCATCACCCTAAAACATTTCCTCAGGTATCTTTGTAATCTCTTCCCTTCTACCCCTCCCTGTTCCCATTCATACTAACCCAAGACCACTTATTGGCTTTTTGTCACTATAGCTTAGTTTGTTTTTACTAGATTTTTTTTTTTTTATATATAAAATGACACCATACAGTCTGTTTTGGTCTGTGTTCTTAGTTTTAATTTTTAAAAAACCAAGACCTCTACACTTGCAGGGAAATGTAACTGGCAAAGAAGAAAACAAAGGAAAAAAAAAAAGAACTCTACACTAATCCACGTGATAATACTGAACCCAAAGTGATGTCAAAACTGTTTAAACCATGAATTGGGGACATGGTTAGCAGTAACACTTGTATTCTATTTTGAAGCTCCAAGATGAAATAAGAAGAGATACAACAATTCCACCTAATAACAGCTAAGCTGACTGAGCTACATCCCATCATTTCTGTCAAGGAAGAGCTATGGAGGGTTTGACTGAGGGAGGGGTAAGATGGTAGACAAGAAAAACTGCCAGCCAGAGTGTCTCTGCAAGACAGAGTTTAGAAGAAAGTAAAAAAATAAACAGGCAGACAAACATAGGTTGGATGAGGGCTGGAAGGGAGGGTACCTGAAACTACAGGAGACTCCATGGGAAGAAGTTGCTGAGGAGAATTAGAAGCAGAAAGGCCCCCAAGAGGCCTGGAGACCAGTGACAAGGGTAGGTGGAGCCATTAAATTTCCCCTCCCTTGCATCTAGGACTGCTGGTGGGCTCCTGAGCTGCTGGAGAGAGACCTGCCAACACCAGCCCAGAGATGGCTGACACCAGTGAGCAGTGAGCCTTTTGTGGATGGGGCATCAGGCTCCCAGTTCCCTCGGGGCACCTCCCACCCCACAGAGCAGAGCTGATCAGCAGGTGCCATACTGCTTCATTATCCCCTTCCCCTTCCCTACTGGTGACAGCCGAAAGAGACAATTTAGCCACCACCTGGAGGCATCTGCAAGAAATGGGCCCTTCCTTTTGGGGCCCTATAGCAAACTGAGGGGTACTCAGACTGTGAGCTCCCTACCTGCCACCTCCCAGGTGCTGCTTGTCTGGTGACTTCAGGAGAGCAGAGCAAATCCCGAGGCAGAGAGACATTGATCCAGCTTGGGCACCCCGTGGGTGACTTGAGACCAGTACTCTTCTCCCTGGTAGGGTCAGGGATTAATCTCTGGGGCTCGGGGTACAAGCCTGCAGACCAGATTCTGTACACCCAAGACTTGATTCCATTGCGTGGGGGCACGGAAGGGATATTTGTAAATGAGCCTACTGAGGTGTGTGTGCCTTCAGGGGCAGATCAGCATGCTTTAGGGGCAACCCTTCTCCCATGGGAGGGCCGTGCTCCCAGTTCAGGCTGCAATCATTGGCAGGGAACCTTTCAGCCCACATCACAGCCAGGGAGATCCGCTGGCCTGAGGTCTGGCTGGCTGGCAGAAGCCCGAGAGAAACTGTGGAACAGGGAACGGTGGAAAGGAGCAAAGCCTGCTCCAGATTGCAGGTCTCAGACAGACTTCTTGGCTGAGTGGGGCCATTTCAGCCCCTCCCTGCCAGCTTTGCCCAGAAGTAGAAAACAGATCTTTGACCCCTGCTAACAGCATTTGTGGAGACTAAAGGCAGGCTCACCCAACCCAGCTCCATCTAGCCTCACACCCCACTCAGTTGGGGAATAAGGACACGCTTGGAAGTCCCAGGGCCCTACCCACCAGCTGAGGCACTAGAGTGTCTCTCTAGAGGAACAAGAGCTGGTTACAGGATGAAAATACAACACTGCAGCTTGCTCCTCCCAGCAAGTGCCACCTAGTGATAGGGAGGTCATTTTGCACACCCTCTTACTGCATCTACTGACTCATCATACAGGGTGTGGTCAAATCTCACCCACAAACACCACATACTCAACTAAGAGACTAAACAGGGTGTGTCATTATCCAAAGGAAAATCTAAAGGTAAGAAGCAACACCTGATCCAGATGGCAAGGAATCAGCGAAAGAACTCTGGAAGTATGAAGAATCAAATAGAAAGCAGACCTCCAAAGGGGAATACCAGTTCTCTAGCAATGGACATCAACCAAATTCAGAACACTAAAATGACAGAAGAAGAATTTTTAACATGGATTGTAAGAAAAGTCAAGGATATGCAAAAGAAAATGGATAACCAACACAAAGAAACCAAAAAAAAAAAAAAAAAAATCTAGGACTTGGAAGACAAATTCACTAAATAAATTGAAATATTAAAGAAAAATCAAACAGAACTTCTGGAAATGAAGAATTTATTCAAGGAATTACAAAACACAGTTGAAAGCCTCCAGAACAGGGTAGATCAAAAAGAAGAAAGAGTATCAGGGATCAAAGATAACACCTTTCAATTAAATAAGTCAGTCACAGAGATAGAGCAGAGAAATAAGAGAAAAGAGCAAAGCCAACAAGAAATGTGGGATCATGTGAAGAGGCCTAATGTGAGAATCATAGTCATCCCTGAGGGTGAAGAAGAAAAATACACAAAGGTTGGATAAGCTATTTGTGGATATAACAGAGGAAAATTTTCCAGGCCTTGCTAAAAATCTATATATCCAGGTACAAGAAGCTCCCAGGAAATTCATTGCAAACAGGAAGATACCACGGCACAAAGTCATCAGACTGACCAAAATAACCACAAAAGAGACCCTCCTACGAGCTGTAAGGTGAAAGAAGCAGGTAACTTACAAAGGAAAACCCATCAGAATAATAGCAGACTTCTCAACTGAGACCTTAAAAGCAAGAAGGGACTGGAGCCCCATTCTCATTCTTCTCAAACAGAATAATGCCCAGTCTAGAATCTTGTACCCTGCAAAGCAATGTTTCGTATATGAAGGAGAAATAAAGACCTTCTCAGACAAGCAAAGACTGAGGGAATTCATTAAGACAAGACCTGCCCTCCCGGAAGTACTCAAAACAGTGTTACACAGAGATCAGCACAACAAACATTCACCAATGCAAAATCATCCAAAAGCTAAAGGTCAAAGGCCAGATGCCACAACGGCTCAAGAAACAAAATAAAGCAACAAAGTTCAACTCTACAGGATGAACAGAAATCTGTCCCACTTATCAATTCTCTTGATAAATGTGAATGGCTTGAACTACCCACTAAAGAGACATAGGCTGGCTGAATGAATAAATATACACAAGCCAAGTATCTGCTGTCTTCAGGAAACATATCTAACCTACAAGGATGCATTCAGACTCAAGGTGAAGGGATGGAAAACAATATTTCAAGCAGACAGAAGCCAAAAGAAAGCTTGAGTGGCAGTTCTGATATCAGATAACTCAGTCTTCAAATCAACAAAAGTAATGAAAGACAAAGATGGTCACTATATAATGGTTAAGGGTACAATTTAACAAGAAGACATAACAATTCTAAATATTTATACACCTAATTCAGGTGAACCCAGATTCATAAAACAAATCCTACTTGATCTCAACAAAATGATAAACAGCAACACTGTAATAGCCGGGGACTTCAACACCCCTCTCACAGAACAGGACAGATCCTCCACACATAAAATAAATTAAGAAACAATGGACTTAAACAGAACTCTAGAACAAATGGGCCTGGCTGAAATTTATAGAACATTTTACCCCCAAACCACTGAATATACGTTTTTCTCATCAGCTCATGGGACATTCTCTAAGATTGACCATATCCTAGGCCACAAAGCATGTATCAAAAAATCTAAAAATATAGAAATTATACCATGCATTTTCTCAGACCACAGTGGAATAAAATTAGAAATCAACTCCAACACAAACTCTCATCTCTACACAAAGTCACAGAAACTAAACAACCTTCTGCTGAACAATTATTGTGTTAAGGATGAAATCAAGATGGAAATCAGAAGATTCTTTGAACTAAATGATAAAGGAGACACAAGTTATCAAAATCTGTGAGAAATAGCTAAGGCAGCCCTGAGAGAAAATTTATATTCATAAATGCCTACATCCAAAAGACAGAATGATCACAAATCAACAATCTAGTGAATCATCTCAAATAACTAGAAAATGACTAGCAAATTGACCCCAAACCCAGGAGAAAAGAAATAACAAAGATCACAGTAGAACTAAATGAAATTGATAACAAAAAAACCATACAGAAGATTAACAAAATAAAAAGTTGGTTCTACGAAAAAATGAACAAAATTGACATGCCTCTTGCTAGATTAACGAGAAGCAGAAAAGAAAGGACTCCATGAGGATAAGCTCCATCAGGAATGAAAAAGGAGAAATTACAACTGATGCTATGGAAATACAAAATATCATCTATGAATACTATAAAAATCTCTATGCACATAAACTTGAAAATGTGGAGGAAATGGACAAATTCTTAGAAACACGCAGCCTCCCTCGGCTCAATCAGGAAGAAACAGAATTTCTGAATGGACTAATATCAAGTACCAAAATTGAAGCAGCAATAAAAAACCTTCCTAAAAAGAAAAGTCCTGGACCAGATGGTTTCACACCTGAATTTTACCAGACCTACAAAGAAGAACTGGAGCCTATCCTGCAGAAATTATTCCACAACATCAAGAATGAAGGAATCCTCCCCAACAGGTTTATGAAGCCAATATCACCCTAATACCTAAACCAGGAAAGGATGCAACAAATAAATAAAATTACAGACCAATATCCCTTATGAATATAAATGCAAAAATTCTCAACAAAATCCTGGCAAACTGAACACACGTGCTTATTTAAAAAAAAAAAAAAAGTCCATCACAACCATGTGGACTTCATCCCAGAGATACAGAGATGGCTCAACATATGCAAATCTATAAATGTAATTTACCACCTAAATAGAAGCAAAAACAAAGACCATATGATCCTCTTAATAGACACAGAAAAAAAGCATTGGACAAAATTCAGCATCCTTTTATGTCAAGAATGCTTAACAAAATAGTCATAGGTGGGACTTACCTAAAAATGATACAAACCATATATGATAAACCCACAGCCAGCATCATACTGAATGGGGAAAAATTGAAAGCATTCCCACTTAGAACTAGAACCAGACAAGGTTCCTTCTATCACTGCTTCTATTCAACATAGTGCTGGAAGTCCTAGCCAGAGCAATCAGACAAGAGAAGGAAATCAAGGGCATCTAAATGGGGGCAGAAGAGGTCAAACTATTGCTCTTTGCTGACAATATGATCTTATATCTAGAAAATGCCCAAAATTCTGCCAAGATACTCCTGGAATTGATAAACAAATTCAGCAAAGTCTCAGGTTACAAAATCAATATACAGAAATCAGTAGCATTCCTATATGCCAATGACAGTCAAACTGAAAAGCAAATCAATGACTGAATACCTTTCACAACAACAACAAAGAAAATAAAATACCTAGGAATATATTTAACTAAGGAGGTAAAAGATCTCCACAGGGAGAACTACAAAACACTGAGGAAGGAAATAGCAGAGGTCATAAACAGGTGGAAAACCATACCATGCTCATGGGTCGGCAGAATCAACATGGTTAAAATGTCTATACTACCCAAAGTGATCTGCAGATTCAATACAATCCTTATTAAAATACCAACATCATTTTTTGAAGATCTAGAAATAATAATTCTATGCTTCGGATTAAACCAGAGAAGGGCCCCGTACAGCAAAAGCAATCTTAAGCAAAAAGAATGAATTGGGAGGCATCACTTTAACAGACTTCAAGCTATACTACACACAGCACAATTCACAACTGCAAAGATGTGGAATCGACCTAAGTGTCCACTGATGAGTGGATAAAGAAAATATGCAGGGTACATATATACCCTGAAGTACTACTCAGCCACAACAAGGAATGAAGTAATGTTATTTGTAGCAACTTACATGAAACTGGAGAACATTATCCTAAGGGAAGTATCTCAGGATGGAAAACCAAACACCACATGTTCTCACTAGAAAGTAGGAGCCAAATGATGGGTACACATAGTCATAAAGTGGTATAAAGCTGTGATCCCCAACCCCTGGGCCATGGCTCAGTACCAGTCCATGGCCTGTTAGGAACTGGGCTGTGCATTACTGCCTAAGCTCCAACCCCCCATCCCCATCCATGGAAAAACTGTCTTCCATCAAACTTAGGAACCGGTTGCATAGCAGGAGGTGAGTGGTGGGTGGGTAAGCAAAGCTTCCTCTGTGTTCATAGCCACTCCCCATCACTTGCATCACTGCCTGAGATCTGCCTTCCCACCCCCAACCTTGATCCATGGAAAAATTGTCTTCCATGAAATGGGTCCCTGGTACCAAAAAGGCTGGGGACTGCTGGTGTGTGAAGAACATTAGAAACTATGAATGGGGGAGGGTGGAAGGGGATGAGGGATAAAAAGTTACCTATCGAGTACGATGTACATTATGTAACTTTAGCATTATATAATTCATTCATGTAACAAGAACACTTGTACCCCCTAATATTTTGACATACAAATTATAAAAATGAAAAAAAGGAGAAAAAGAGAAATAGGTATCATGAGGTAGATCCTACTACTAAATGAAATGTTCTATGATGCATACTATCTCTAACCGATTAAAGAAAGCAAAGGGTAAAGTAAAAAATGTTAGTTTAAAAAGGAAAGTAACCTTCTGGTTCCAATTCCTCTGTTATTTCTGTTTCATTTTCAGAAGATGAAAAGGTTCGTACTACCAGCTGACCTTCAGATAGTAAAGACACATCATCATCTTTTTCTTGCTGCATTTTCTCAGTTTTTTCTTTTACCTTCTCTACACTGCTTTCTTGTGAAATCTGAAGAAAGGAAAGCACACTGATATATTTGTTATTGCTTAGATCACATTTTATAACATTTTTCTGAAGCACTTTAATAATAAAGCATGTAAATTTGAGACTTTAATATACAGATACGCAATATATATGAGACTCAGAAAACAACCACTTAAATTTGTACAAGTGACAATATCTTTTAGATAAATGAAAATCTGAATATACATTAAGAATGAAAAGTGCATTAATCTCAAAATTAATTTTACATTAAAACTTTAATGCACATATCTATACCTGCAAATATCAGTATAATTGTAGCTGTTACATGTGTCATATTTTTGACCTTTCTATTGCAAGAAAGTCATATATAAAAATAGAATAAATATTATGATTTCCTGAACCATGTCAATACTCAGAGACAAAGTCTTTAAAAACCAAATTAAACCTTCCAAAATAATTTTAATACAAATGCATACCTCAGGAATATGTGTAACAGTAGGCATATTAATTTCTACTTCAGGTGTATGCTCCATCTCTGGTGAAATTTCCTTCATATCTTCAGAAGGAGTAGAAGTCTCCTTATATTAATGTGAAAACATGCATGTATTTTATTTCATATTTATTACTAAATCCTAAATCATTGTAAGACTTTTACACATATATTGATGTACTGGTAGCAAATAAAAAATTGGTAGCAAATAAAACAGTTACTCATATGACACCGAATTTAATATATTTCAATAAAATGGTTACTATTCTTTAAACTTCAATTTAAGAACTGCAAGTATAGTTCACTGAAGCATTGTTTGTAATAGCAAAAAAACTGAAGGCAATGGAAATGTTTAACAATAGGGCATTAGTTAAATAAAATATGTTATATCCAGATACCTGAGTTCTGTGTAACCATGAAAAAATAATGATCTAGATCTGTACTTACTGGCATTATACAGTACATACTATACTATTGGGTAAAAAAGCTAGCTATAGAATAATATGTAACATACTTTGTTAAAATATAAACAAGCAATCAAATACATGAGTACTTCCATGAGAAAAAGTATGGAAGAAATTAACCAAAATATTTTCTCTGAGTTAAACATTTGGGGAAATTTAATTTTATTTTTACTGGTTTTTGTTTTGCTTATTTGTATCTTCTAATATTTCTATGATAATTATACATTACTCATGTGACTTTAAAAACTGTATATATATATATACTACTATAGGTAAGTACTTCCTATAATCAGTATTACCTTTTTATACTGTATCAAATGCCAGTTTATAGTTAACCATTTTTCCTAGGTTAATAAACAGATGTTTTTTTAAAAAATACACCTTATAACTTTTACTATTTTAAAAGTAAACATATCTAATATAGAAAATGTGAAAGATAAACAAGAAAATATAAAAGAAATTAATACAAATCCATATTCTCACTACCCAATGGTAATATTACTAACTTCTTAAATTTCTAGGTCTGTGTAATTTGTTGTAAATAAAAATTTTTTTACATAGTGATAACTGTATATACATGCAATACATCTTGTTATAGTTTTAAAAATTTTAATATTATAATCTAAATATTTTCTCCTGATATGGAACTTTGGGAACATAATTTTAAATGACAATATACTATTACACTGATGGGTGTACCAGGGCTTAATGAACTATTTCACTTTGGACATTTAACTAGTTCACAATTTTTAGATATCATGGCCAACATTACAACAAGTATCTCTATGTATATACGTTTTTTTAACAATAATGGTCATTTACTGAGGAATCAGGATATCTGTGTTTAAATCCCAGCTATAAAACTTTGGCCATGAGCAAACTACTTAACTTCTGTAAATATTACTTTTCTCATCTTTCAATGGGAATAATTCTAATATGAACTACATAGAGTTGTTGTCAGGATTAAATGAATTCAATGTATATAAAGCATTTAGTCCAGTGCCTGAAACATAATAAGCATTCAATAAATGCCAGCTATAAAACATCTCCTGAATTATAATTATTAAATTCACTTCTCACATGCGTATTAAATGCTTTGTATATGCCAGGAATTATTTTAAGCCTTGGTGAGACAGAATATTTTGATGTGGCTGGTGGTTACATAGGTGTATACATATGCAAAAATCCATTGAGCAGTATGCTTAAGATTTATGTCCATATTATTTGTTATATGTGAATTACAAAGAAAAAAATACTTTCTAAGAAGTCCACATGAAAAATAATGAGTGGTAATGGTGTAGATGATGCAAATACAGGATATATTTTGAAAGTACAGTGACAGCTTTTGCGGATGAACTGGATGTGGGGTATCAGAGAAAGAGCGGAGTCAAGGGCTGCTTTTAGCATTTCACGCGTGCGCAACTGAATGTGTGATTTAATAGAATGGGAAACACTGAAAGAGGCAAAAATTTTGGAAGAGGGTTGCTGTAATCAGGAGTTTGGTTTTTGACATGTTATGTTTAAATTCCTATTAAACATCCATTGCACATGAAATAAGCAGTAAGAAAGTAAATACGGAATTCAGCAGTGAGTTCGAGGTTAGAGATTATAAATATGGGAGTGTTGGCATATAGATGCTTTTTAAAGACATGAGAATGGATAACATCTCTTAATGAAGATATAGACTGAAGCCAGGCAAGGTGGCTCATGCCTGTAATCTTAGCACTCTGGGAGGCTGAGGTGGGAGGATCACTTGAGACCAGGAGGTGGAGAACAGCCTGAGCAACATAGAGAGAAGCTGTCTCTACAAAAAAAATAGAAAAATTAGCTGGGTGTGGTGGCTCGTGCCTGTAGTCCCAGCTACTTGGGAGACTGAGGTAGGAGGACTGCTTGAGCCCAGGAGTTTGAGGTTGCAGCGAGCTATGATGATGCCACGGCACTCTAGCCTGGGCAACAGAGCAAGACCATGCCCCGAACCCCTCCAAAAAAGGAAGCTATAGACCGAGAAGAGGTTTGAGGATTGATGCTGAGGCACTTCAACATTTAGACACAGGTCCAGGAGAGTGAGAAGTCTAACTGGTAAAGTTGGATGAAAACTTGGAAGGCATGGTATCACAGAGGCCAAGAGAAGAGGGGGCAAGTATTCCACTGTGTCAAATGCTGCTGGGAGATTAAGATGGGCACTGAGAATGGACTACTAGATATGGCAGAGAGAAAGTCACTGTGACCTTAGTAAGAGTAGTTTTAATGAGTATAAAAGCTTGACTGGAGTGAACTTAAGAAACAGTGTGAAAAAAGAGAAACAGAATTAAGAAAATTTTTTTGAAGACCTTTTATTGGTAAATCAGAGCACTGGACTGGGGCAGTAGCTGGAGAGAGATATGGGGCCATGAGAGGGTTTAAATCAAAGAATATGAACATCTAACACTTATCATATGTCAAAATAGAAAGCTATCTTCTTTTAAAGGGAAAAGACATACTTTATTCACCTGTTTCCATTTAAATCAGGTAGGGTATAGTATACCTATATCATTTATTTCAAATATTTGCCATGGGAGGAAAAATCAGTATTTTGTGTGTTTGCTACTTACATCACTCTGCTGTGGCACAATATCCACAAAAGACACCTTCTTATCTACAGGTGTTAAACGTTGCCTTGGTTTAGGTCTTGGTGCCTAAAATAAACCAATGTCAGACTGAGTATGGTGACCATTACATTTCAGATAGGGCTTTAGCTATTTGTTTTTTTTTGGTGGGGGGATATTTATTAAGTTTTATATTCAAAGTCTTGTGTTTGACCACATGTACTCACCATTAAATTGGTACTAATTGATCAACACTAATGTACACATATGTGAAGTAACATTCATAGGGTGACAGGCAGGTAGAAGTGGGTGGAGGGGAAGTGTAAATCCACACCTAATGGATGTGGTGTGTACTGTCTGGGGAATGGGCACACTTTTTGGGCAGTGCAAAGGCAATTTATATAACCAAAGTATTTGTACCGCTATAATACTTTGAAATAAAAAATAAAAAAAGACATAAAAAAAGTCTTATATTTGAAAGGAAATTGAAAGTCACTGTTACTCACTACAGCTAATGTGCTAATAGAAGATGTTGGAGGCAGTCTTTCAACAACTTCTGGCCCTTCTCTGCAAATGAAATTTCCTAAGTCTTCAGTTGTTATGGATCCACTCGGTGGAAGGTAAGCAAATTTCCATTTCAGTATAACATGGATGGTGCCTGCAGGATGCTTCTGATCATCTGTTAATTCAAATATTCCTGTCAAATTACAAAAATAATTTTAATTAATGCTAAAGTTTTATAACCTTAAGAATTAAAGAGGAACAAAGAACTACCCCCAACTTCAAAAATAAATTTGGCTTTTACTCACAACTCACATGACTTAGAAAATAAAATAGAGACAAAAGGATCTATGATAGGTTCGTCTCTCAAACAGACTTCTTTCAGAAGGTAAGGCCTCAAAGATAATACTGATTCAAAGATGTGAAAATTAATTTATAAATATTTTAATTCACTATAAGTAAATTCAGAGACTATTCAGAACTCTTAGCCTTCCTCCAAGACATTATCTGGGTTATTGTTCAAGTTTCAACCTTCTTTCTGACTTGAATATTCTCGTAAGGCTTGTCTTTAAAGAAAAATATATTAAAACTTTAAAATTTCAAGTAATTTATACATCTCAAGGAGTCTTTATATTGCTATATAATTCTATTATAATTTTAAATATACATTACTGGGAATTGTTAAATGACTCCAAATTAATAGTGGCACAGCAAAACATGTCCATAAAATAAACAGACCATCCAAAACAGCAGTAACAAAAAGCACCACCTTGCCGAATCTGTAATATTGAGTAACAAATTTTAATCACTGCACTAGATTTTTGGAGTATGAAAATAATCCCTGACTTAAACAAAATAAACCTATATTTCTTTCCTTTTTTTTTTGTTTTTAGAGATAAGGTCTTAGCTACACTGTCTGGGCTGGGATGCAGTGGCTATTCATAGATGTGATTACAGCACACTGTAGCCCTGAACTCTGAGTCTCAAGCAATTTTCCCACCTTAGTCTCCTAAGTAGCTGGGACTATAGATGTGCACCACTGTGCTTAGCTTAAACCTGTATTTAAGCATTAACTTGTTTAGAGGTATCTTTTTCTTTGTTTTCAAGTGCTGATACTTTTTTAAACAGCTGGATGGGAAAAAGAAAAGCAAAAAAACCCCCAAAAACCCCAAAACTCCAGACTTTAGGAGGGACAGAAGGATATAGGTGGTATATAAGGAGGTGATAAACTTCTACGATAGGCACAGGCCAAATTGATCAAAGGTGTAGAACAAATTGAGAAGCATTTACTCAAGAAGATTTATTGAACCTTAGAAAGAATAGCATGAGTCTGTGGGACTGCTCTCATCCATCCCCATAGCTCCATGTTACAGAAGTTCTACAAGGGTAGGGTAGGCTATGAAGATTGCCAGCCTCTGCTGGAGAAGGATGACTATATTTGGAACAAAGTGTAGATAATTTCATGCCCAGGGGGACTGCTAAAAAAACAATAGCAATCTCAGTGGCAAACAATCAGGTGAGGCCAACATGGAAGCCATCCTGAAGTCTCAATACTGGTTCGGGAAAGTAAAAGATCAGAAGGCCAGTCAACAATTTAAAAGGGAGATCTAAGGAATAAGAAAGACATCAAAAATGGGCCTTGATAAGATCCAATCTATGGCTCGTGGTATGGAAGGAAGGCTGTGGGAATACACAAAGCTGTGTGCATGCTCAGGAGAAACCAAGGAAGACCCCAATAAGTGATCTGTCTGTGGATGAATGAGAAGACTAGTCAGTGTGGAAAGAAAAGCTGAGGCAGACTTACAGACTGAACTTTGAACACATCCCCAAGCCACAGACTTACCCATAGGCATAGGGTGGAAGCCTAGTGGCTCAAGGTTTTTATGTACACCTTTTAACAATCGTTGGCTGACCACTAAGCTATGCTAATCCATGCTTAAAATTAAAACAAGAATAAAACAAACAAAGAAACAAAACTTAGCAGAGACATCAGTGGTTACACACAGTGAGGGAGACTCTATAGAATTAGTCCAGGCAAGTCTCCAAAAAACCAAAAATAGCAACAGTAACTACCTTAGGGAGGGTGCTGCAATATATTATCTAAAATGTCCACTTTTCAACAAAAAATTCATGAGACATGCAAAGAAACAGGAAAGTATAATGCAAATACAAGAAAAAAAAAAAGCCATTAACAGACATTTTCTGAGAGTGACCACATGTTAGTCTTGCCAGACAAAAATCTAAAAGCAGCTATTATAAATATGTTCAAAGAACTAAAAGAAACCATGTTTAAAGAATTCTTTTACAGAAAGTATGGTGATAATGATTTACCAAATAGGGAATATAATAAAGAGATTGTGATGCTGAGTGTGGTGGCACATGCCTGCAGCCCTAGCTACTCAGGAGACTGAGGCAGGAGTATCACTTGAACCCAGTTTGAATCCTGCCTGGGCAACAATGAGACCTTCAATTCTAAAAACCAAAACAAAAACCAAAAACAAATAAACAACAACAAATAGAAAAAAGAAAAGATTGTAAGATTATTTTAAAAAATAAATAGAAATTCTGGAGTTGAAAAGTATAATTCCTGGAAATGAAAAAATTCTATAGAGGGTTCAATAGGAGATCTAAAATGGCATAAGAAACAATCAGTAGACTTGAAGATTGATCAGTACAGGTTATCCAATTTGAAGAATAGGAGAAAAAATGAAGAGAAATGAACAGAACCTCAGAGACTTGTGGAAAATAATTAAATACACCAACCTAAGTATATTGGAGGTCCAAGAAGGAGAGGAAGGAAAGGGCAAAAAAATTTTTTTTAAATTTTTAATTCTTTAATTTTTTTAGAGACAGGGTCTTGCTCTACCACCCATACTAGGGAGCAGCGGCTTGATCATAGCTCACTGTAAACTTGAACTTCTGGGCTCATGTAACCCTCCTGCCTCAGCCTTCTGAGTAGCTGAAACTGTAGGCATATGCCACCATTTCCAGCTAATTTTTAAAAAACTTTTAGTAGAGGTGGGACTTATTATGTTGCCTTGGCTGGCCTTGAACTCCTGGACCAAACAATAGTCCTGCTCTGGCCTCCCAAAGTTCTGGGATTATAGCTATGAGCCACTGTAGCCAGCCAAAAAAAAAAAAAAAAAAAAAAATGAAAACATAAATGCAGGAAACTCCCTAAATTTGGTGCATAACATTATGCTTCACATACAAGAGGCTCGATTCCAAGGAGGATAAACACAAAGAGATCCACATCTAGACATATCAGTTAAACTGTTAAAAGCCAAAAACAAATAGAAAACCTGGAAAACAGCATCAATTATAAGGGAACCACATTAAAATTAACAACTGACTTCTTATCAGAAACAATGGATGCTAGAAGTCAGTGGTCTGAAAGTGCTGAAAGTAAAAAAACCCACAAACTGTTGACTAAAAATATTATACACAGCAAGACTATGAAATAAAAGCAAAATAAACACACTCCCAGATAACAATGATTGAGAGGATTCACTGGTAGTAGATCTAACTTAAAAGACATATCATAGGAAGTTTTTCAGGCTGAGAGGAAAAGACAATGGTAACTCAAATCCACACAAAGGAATAGAGACTGATAAAGGTATTACCTAGATAATTTAAAAAGACAGTATAAATACTTATTTTTCTCTTTTCTCCTCTTAAGTAATTTAAAAGACAACTGCATAAAACAATAACTGTAAAGTTATATTGTTGGCTTATATCATATGAAGATAAAATATATATGATAATAGCACAAAGGAGAGGAAATGGAGCTATATGGAGTTAGGAAATGACATCAGACAGCAACTCAAATCCACAAGAAGAAATAAAGAATACCAGAAATGGTAAATACATAGGTGAATATCAAAGTCTCCTAGAATTATACATTTTCTCCCTTTTCTTAACTCCTTTAAAGAATATATGATTATATAAAGCAATAATTATAATACTGTACTTAGTATATAATATACAGAGAGACATAGTATATACATATACATGACCATAGTAGCACAAAGGAGGGGAGAGAGAATGGAATTAGAGAAAATTTTCCATATTTTAGTGGAATTAAGTTAGTATTAATTTTAAGTAGATGGTGATAAGTTAAGATGTATATTGTAATCCCTAGAGCAACTACAGAGAAAATAACTTAAAAAAATAGTAATACAGGCCTAAAGTTTTACAGATTATCAGAATAGGTTAAGAAAGATTGGTTATAAACAAATAATATCCACAATGAGGTCTAATTTTGTTTGGTTTTTACAATTTCATAAATTCAAGAACATAGGCTTACCTGAGATACACCTGTCATGTGCCAATGAAATCAGAGGCACATTGACTTTTCCTATGTAAATATTCTCTTGGGTATCACTATCATCAAAAACATAAAAACTCAGAGACTCTGACTTAAGATATCGATCCAAATCCATATTCATTGGCACTGGGAAACACATATGATCATCAAACTGTGGATCATTGCTACTGGGAATGATGGCTGTATCATGGTCTGCAAAATCAAAAAACTTGTACACAACATATGGGTGTGGCTGCAGGTGGCTTGCACGGGACTGCAGGTGGTTGCAACATCTTATTGTAATGTGAAGTTCATTTAAGTTGCCATCTGTGGAATCTGTAGAACTGAGTTGAGCAGTTTTGGGTGCTTGCTGACTTAACTGGAAAAACATACATATTTATATTATAGAAATATACAATTATAAGATAAACAGCAGCTGCCAACCCCCAAACAAAATAATTTTGTAAACTGATAAAAGCTGCATATTTTCACTTCATAGTTAACTTCTCAGTTAAAGAATCTCTGATTCTTATTCAAAACCAGTATTCCCTAAAACATGTGTGAACAGATGATCCTGTATTATTAGCAAGAAACATGAGAGACTGAACATCCAAGTAGAGACTGGTGCTAAAACCAAATAAAAGCAAGAAAAATGTTAGTCTGATGTTTTAAAATTCTATTTAATAACTGAAGACTACAGTGAGCAATGGGTCCAAAGATGAATGTCATAACTAGAGAACTGCCCATGCAGGGTAATGATCTGTTATATTTGGGTTGGCCTTCATCCTCAACCGTTAGGATTTGAAGAAGCAGATATCTGAAGCCACATTAGCCAGTTTATCAAAGTCCAACTATTATAAGAACAAGAGAACAGAGCTAGAGATAAAACTTGAAGGGATAAAAAGCTAGAATTGGAAGGATACTTCAGAAGAGAGGATGAGCAAAAGGAGACTCTATGGCCACTTTTAGAAATATTACTGAGATAGACAGCACACAAGCATTTCAGAAAACAATTGTTCTAACTGTTAAATCTTCCATAGCTGATGTGATCTGTGACAAAGAGAATGCTAATGTTTCAGTGCCTCGTTTAGTTAGTGTTGGAGAATTCTCTACCTTCCCTGCATTTCTGAATCTGAAATGAGCATCTGGGGCCCTGACTCCAAGAGAAGTTTATTAGAGAAGGAAAAATAGAGCTATAGTCATAATCTCCTTAGCAGAGAAATCTGGTGGTGTGGAAAGGGGAAACTTGAGAAGGGAATCACAATACTGCTTCCCCAGGGCTAGTTTGCCCTCAGCCACAGAAGGCTGAGTGGAATGAATTTAAAAAGTACTCCCTCTACTTCTCTTCCCAAATCTGCCCACAAAAGCTGAGGTTCTACCAGTAAATGACTTATTCAAGTCAGAATTTGGGAGTCTAAGACCCTTAAACTATAAAACAAAACCAACAATCTGTTTTCTTTATTTTTAACTTCCATTTCCATAACTGCATTTCTCAAAGTGTGTTATAAAGAACACTAGCCAGAAAGGTGCTGTCTGGGAAGCAGGTGCCATTCTTTCTTAACTTTCTTAACAATGCTATAGCAGTCATGGCTCTTTAATTGAAAGTTACAGAATCAGTTCTATCTAGCAAAAGAGGGACTTTATTATAAGGTTACAGGGATATTTCATGGAACTACATAGCAGAAATGTGGTTGGGCCTTAGGAAGGTAGTGGACTGGAAAACCACCAGAATTTACTCTCTGTCTGGTCTCCATTTTTTTCCCTGTATATTTGGTCATTATTCTCTCTCTTCAGACCCATTTTCTTTCCTTTGCTGGTTAACATGGTAGAAGATGGCTGCCCATAGCTCCCAATTTTACATGTTCCAGGCATGTCTTATTTTCTCTTGATTTCAGAAGGCAGAATCTGATTGGCCTAAATGGCATTAAGTGGCTATTTCTAAATCATTAGTTATAATTGGGTGTGGGGCGTGGGAGAAACACGATCACCTAACATAAACCTGGCCACCGAGTGGCTGGCCCCATGGATTGGGGGTGGGGGCAGCTCTAAGAGAAAAAAAGACAAGATAATCATGACTTGAGCAGACATTCCAAGATATTTCTACTATATTCTATTTTCTATCCCTCTGTTACTAAACTTAAGTGCGTACTCCATGTTTCCTGTTGATATTCACATTATACACAAAGTCAGGAATCCTATTTAACTGTCAGTTCAGTGCTTTCTGCATTTATTGGATCATGGAATTAATTTGAAAATATGGTCATTAAGACTCCATGAAACATAGTTTGGAAAATGCTGCCCTGAGGAACTGCATTTAAACTCCCAATTCTCAGAAAGAGAATATTAATTTTGTATTCTACTTTGCATTTCAGAAACCTGAGGAAACAGTTTGAAAGAAGGACAATAACTGACAGTCCCATGATATTTATTTATTTCCTTAACAGCAGAAATTGTTAACAAGTCTCTTGATGTGTGAGAATAGCATTGCAATTATATTTTTCAAAAGTGTCCTGGGTAGCACAAGTGAGTTTCTTTGTGTTGATGGAACAGTTCTTTATCTTGATTGTGGTGGTGGTTATATGAATCTATACATGTGATAAAACTGCATGGAACAACACACACATGCACAAATGAGTGAATGCAAAAACTGATGAAATCTGAATAAGGTATGCAGCCTTGCTAATAGTATTATACCAATGTCAATTTCCTGGTTTTGATATTATACTATAGTTATGTAAGATATTACAATTAGAAGAAAGTGGGTAAAGGGTACATGGGACCTCTCTGTACTATTTTTGCAACTTCCTGTGAGTCTGTGATTAATTCAAAATAAAAAGTTAAAAAAGCCCTTGATGGCTGTGAAAGAGAATAATTTCAGTTTAAAGAATGACATATAAAGAAATATTATAAAATTTCTATGTCATAAAAGGCTCTTAAAGCCAAACAAGTTTACCAATTGCATTTGCTCTGGCCCTTTAAAATTTGATGTTATATATCCCAAAGCCTTTGCCCGTTCTCGATAAAGTCGAATTGCTTGATCCATGGGAACTCTTAATCGGAACCAGTATTCCACTGTGCCAAAATTTGGGATGTCTCCTTTAGTTCCTACAAATCAATACATGACTCACTTTAAAATAGTTCCATAAATTAAAATACATACCAGTAAAAAATACATCAATAGTATTATGCATGAAAACCATACATTTTATGCTAAGTAAAATAATATGACTTTCACAAATGATGGGTGATTGGCAAACAACAGAGATGAAGAAAATAGTTATTTCTGAAGTATGAGTTTCATTGTATTTTACCTATTATTAAAGAACGCCATCAAACTATGTTTGAACTATTCCAATTTATACTATTTCAATCTTCCTGCAATATGTAAAAAAAATCTAAATATTGAGTCAAATATTCTAGATTCATCTTGTCGCTGTAGTACTATTTTTTTTAAACAAGTTGTATTCAATGTAGTCTGACATTTACAGTATGAAACCTGAAAATTATAAATATAACTTTCCACATTCTAATTCAACTTTCAAGAAATCTTTGGACCTTCCCATTTCTCTACTGTACCATAAGTATAGGGGAAAACGTCACAACTGTCAAATACATGCCGTCTGCAATGGCCTCTCACATGATGTTTCCCCTGCATATCCTCAGTAATCCTCTCAACTCAGGCAGCTCTTCATGTTGCTTCCTCTTTGAAGACTTCCTGTAGGGCTCCTAGGAGACTTAAGGGCCCTACGCTTCCTTCACAGGTCCTGTATGTCCCCATTAGGGCACTGACTGCTTTGGCCTAAGTGTCTGTTCACAAGTCTATTTCTCCAACTAACTGTAAGTTTCTTGAAGGCAAGGGCCACAGTTTTCACCAGTATACTCCTATGAGAGGGACTAGTGCATAATGGGTACTTAATATTTGTCAAATAGAGAATATTCTATTCATAAACTCTTATGAACATATCATATTATTAGAAAGATTACCCCTACTCTCTCCTACTTCATCAATTTCTTTTTTGCTAATAGATCATTCTCATCAGCATACAAACATAATTTAATATCTGCCTGCTATGGTTTAAATGTTTGGACCCTCCAAAACTCACGTTGAAATTTAATTGCCATTATAACAGTATTAAGAGGGGGGACCTTTATGAGGTAATTAGGCCATGAGGGATTTACCCTCGTGAGGAATTGGTGCCACTATAAAAGGTTCAGTCCAGCAGGTTCTTGCTCTCTCTTGCCCTCTTACATTCTGCTATGTTATTATGTGGCAAGAAGGCCCTCACCAGATGCTGGCACCTTGATATTGAACTTCTCAGCTTCCAGAAATACAAGCCAATAAATTTCTGTTCATTATAAATTGTCCAGTCTCAGGTATTCTGTTATAGTAGCACAAAATGGACTAAGACAGAAGTTATCATTTTAAAAAAGTCCTAAAAGAATTATATTAATGCACATACATATTTGCTTGTATATGCACAAAATATCGCTGGAAGAATCTGTAGCCTTTAGTGAGATGTGGGGTGACCCAAGGCTCAGTCCTTGGCCATCTTTCTCTTCTATATCTATACTCAGCTAAGACTCTATTCTATATGCTAATGATAACACTTTTATATCTCTATTCCTGACTCTCAGACTAGTGTATCCAACTACCTACTCAACATCACCACTTGGATGTCTAATAGGCCAGTGAATCTTAACTGTCCAAACAGCATTCTTTATTTTCTTCCTCGGATTTGTTCCTTTCCCAGTCTTCCCTATCTCATTTAGTGGTATCACCATTCTTCTCCTTGCTTGTGCCAGAATTTCTTGGCTCCTCTGTTTTCCTTATTACCTTACATTCAATTAATAAGCAAGTATTGAAGAGTTAATAAAATATATATTGGATATGACTGCTTTTTATCATCACTTTCATTACCATCTTAATCCAAGCCACTATCATCTTTTGACAGATCAATGTAATGATCTGCCTGAGAATGATCCCATTTTCCCTTTTGCTATTCTTCCTAGAGGACTCAGGGTGATTTTTCTAAAACCTAAATAAAATCCAAACTCTTCACTCTGGCATACAAAACTCTACAATATGAGCTGGCTCCTGCCTATCACTTTAACCTCATCTGTGCTATAGCCACTGGCCTTCTTGCTGTTTCTCCAACTTGTCAGGTTTGCTCCTCCCTCAAGTCCTTGTAGTAGCTGTTTCTCTTGAGTGGAACAGTCTTCCACTGCATCCTGGCATGGGTTGTTGTTCAAATCTTTACCAATGTCACCCCCTCAGGGAAGCTGTCATCTGAACTAGCAACCTTCCATCTCTCCCTTTAGCCTCTCGCTCTGATTAATTATTCTTTCCATCTGACAATATATATATTTGTTTCATTGCTTGTATTTCTCTCTAAAAGGCAAGCTACACAAGAACAGAGGCTTTGTCTGTCTTATTTAGCAATGATCACTGTATTCCCAGTGTCTAGTACCACTGATAACATTATAAATTCTTAAAAAAACTGATGAATGCACAATTAATGTTTAACCAAACAAAGGTATCCATATGATAAACATCTACAGTTATAAGTTTAAAAAAAACTAATAGCCATTGTACCGACATCATTATTGACATTTCAGATAGTTCATCAACTTTGGGCAGAGAATGCTGTCCTTACTCTAAAGGTACCCTTAGTGTATAAGAGAAGATACTAATGTCAAATACCATATTAAATGTATAAAGCAAACTAGTAATTCAAACACCCAACACTTATAAACTGTACTTACCAACCAAACTTGCTGTACAAAATATTCGACCGCTTTTTTCTAGAATTTCATGAAATCTTAATTGACATGTTGCGATTGTTTCATAATCTGTGCTGTAAGCTTGGTGGACCTCAAGAGGAATAGTATTCTTCTGGATATATTGCAAAAATAAGTCATTAACATGCACAAGATATTGAGAAGTGAAGTTATATTCTGGGTGAAGGCCTCGCACTATGGGAGTTGTCTGGAGTTCAAAATCATAGAAAGCATAGGTACAAAAAGTGACAGGCTCTTTATCTCCAGATGCCTGTAAAACTTCAGAAGAAAAGGTTACTTTGTTGATATGGATTTCAAATAGATTTTCCCCTCGTTCTAAGTGGATGGTTTCATCAAATTCATCTACAGAGTCATCTGGCATGATTTCTGGTTTAAATTTGTACTGCTTGGTGCCATAGGCAATATCCTTTAATTGGGCTGCAAGAGAAGACACACAGTTGAGAGATTTTAAAATATTGACATATGAAGACACAAACTGGCTTTTGAAGTGGTTGGATATCTGAGTACTTTTGGTGAATAGTCCCAATCTTAAATTCTATGACCATACCATTTTTTGACAAATAATAGAATTCATCATTTGACATCACTTATTAAACAAAAACAAAATTACAACTTCAGTTGTAATATAGCCTATGCCAGGAAAAAGGGAAAACTAAAAAAAAAAAAAAAAAAGACAAGAAAAAAAGGACTCTGAATGAACAGCTGAGGTAACTATTTGAATTCTACCTGCTCCTCTGCCTCTGCTCTGTCCATTATCTTCTTTCCTATAAAGTCGATTTCTCTTTCTACTGGCTCCTTCCCTTCAGCTTATTAAGATATATACTTTTGTACTTTTGGGGGTGATGGATATGTTTATTATCTTGATTATGGCGATGGTTTCACAGTTGTATGCATAGGCCCAAACTCACCAAATTCTACAGAAATATGTAGAGTTTAAAGTATGTCAATTATACTTCTCTAAAGCTATTTTTAAAAAGATATGTCTGGATTCACATTTTCCTCCTAATGTTACACCCAAATTCCTAGAAAGAATAATGTACACATGTCTCCAACTACTCATTTAACGGGCATTCCCACAAACCTTCTGCAAACAGCACCTGCCTTATTTTTCCATGAAACTACTACAGAAAAAAACCACCAATAACCAATTTATTGATAGACTCAATGGACATTCATCCTTGCATTACTTGATTTCTTTGCTTCATTTGACATCGATGACCACTTTCCCTTTTGTGAGCTACCTTGTCCTACCTTGGGCTTTCATCTCATTGTCTCCCCTGCTTCTCCTCCTACCTCTCTTCTCATTCTTTAGAGTTTCTCTTTCTTTGTTAGTTTACTAGGGTAAATTTTTGATTCTCTTTTTAGTCTACACATTCTCCTGGGCGGTCTCATTCACTTTTATGACTTTTGCTACTATCAATATGCTGAAGGCTTCCATATTTCTCTATTTTCAATTCAGATTTCTTTCCTCAATTCCAGACTGATGTATCTAATGTTTTGCTTACCACTATTTATCTAGATATTCGACAGGCACATCAAACTTAACATATCTGAAATAGAATGTATCATATTGTCTTCTAGCTATTTCTGTACTTTAAATCTCAAATGACGATGTTAGCACTCATCCAGTCGCCCACGCTAGATCCCAGAGAGTCATCCTAGATTTTTCTTTTACTCTCCTCAAATTTATAGGGTCACTACTATTCAACACTATTTCCTAACTCTATCAAATTTGTCTCTGTCCTCACTATCTCCACTATACCTTATTTATACTTCCAGTTTATTACCTAGATTATTATAGAACTCAAACTGCTTCGTTCCTTCACATCTTACCCATTCCTCCCAATACCTGTAGTAGCAATCTCCAAAAGGCAATTCTGAGTTTATCTTCCCTACCTTAAAAGCCCCCAGTGGTTCTCTAGGTTAATAAGGTTCCAATTCATCAGGGAGGCAAAAAAGGTTTTCAGGATTTTGTTCTTTCCAGCCTTATCTCCAGGTTTTCTTCCCTTTATTAAACCTGAGTTCCAATTCGATGGATCCACAGTGAAGTTCCTCAAATGTGCCACAATGCTTCACACTTTGGGCGTTTTTACCTGCCTCACTTACTGCCTGGAAGGCCTTGCATTACTTTTACTTAGTGGTGAATTCTGTCATCTTTAAAGACTCCATACCTACTGTGTGAAGTCTTCCTTGAATCTTGAGTTAGACATAGGCACTTTTTCCTCAATATTTCCTTGATACCTTTAGCATTCCTTAGCTTTACAGAGTGTATACTCTTCATGGTAAAGAACAACCATTTATTTACTTGTCCACATCTTATGAGTTCCTTGAGGGAGGTGCTTCAGTTTTTTTCCTATTTGTATTCTCACTGCCTAGAACTTTGCTCAGGATGTATTAGGGGCTTGATCATGTTTATGGAATGAATCAATGAATTTAGGGGACAGATAAAATATATTGGTAAAAATTTACTAAGAATTGAAAGGAATGAAAATTCCAAACTCTGTGACCTCTCTTTTAATCAAGAAAATACCATTAGGCTAATTTTTATTGAGTACTACTTGGAATAAAAGGTACACACTGTTCCTTGACTTTTGGAAAGCCCTATTCAGTTAGATAAAGATGTTTACTTAGCCCTTCTACATAGAGCAGAGGTTCTCAGAGTTTGGTCTGGAAACCCCTAAGGTCCCTGAAACCATTTCGGGGTTCTTTCAGGTCAAAATTCTTTTTAAAATAACACTAAAATGTCATTCGCCCTTTTCATTTTCATTCTCTTACTAGTGTATAATGAAGTTTCTCAGAGGCTACTGATGTGTGGTATCACAAGAGATTAAATGTAGAAGCAGATATAAAAATCGAGCTGTTTTTTATTAAGCCTGACCCTAAAAATATTTACCAAAATGTTAAAAATTTTAAAAACTTAAAAAACAATGCCACTGTTCTCATAATTTTTTGTTTTGTTTTGGAGAGCATAACTTTTTAAAAATAAGTAATTTACGTTAACATGTAATAAGTTTATTATTTTAATGTAAGTTAAAAGAAATATTTTTTAAATTTCTTACTTTTAATTTCCAATATGATAAATATCAGTAAGTATAACTCATGAACAAAAGGCCTTTGTGACTCTCAATACTTTTCAAGGGTGTAAAATGACACTGGCATAGGTCATTGAATTAAGTATTGTATCGCAGTGGACATGAAAAAGAGTTAGAGTACTTGTCACCATAGAACTTACATTTTGGTTACAGAGAATATGCAAAATCCAACAGCTAAAGAACACTTGTAATACATAGACTATATAATATATAGTTTTTGAATATATGAGAGGAAAACTGGGTAGGTAAGTGCTGAGTTAGTGTTTTTCAACATATAGTTTTACACCTGCCTCTGAATAGCTTGCATTTATTTCTAAATACATATATATAAAGAAGCATGGGCCCCAGGATCTCCAGGGGTAGGGCCTAGAAAGCTACATTTTAAACAAGTTTCTCAGGTGACTTTTCTGCTTGCTAGAGTGGGAAAATCACTGTAAGGGCATTTCAAGTAGAGAGGTGGCTAGGAGTAATCAGAACCAGCTTCCTAGCACAGGTAAGCATTGAGTTAGATTTTGAAGCAGGGAGGAAGGGTATATCTTGGAGTCAAGGTTAGAAGATTTCTAGGCAGAGCACACAGCAAGAACAAAGGCATGGTGGTGGGACTGAGCAAGATGAATGTGAGAATAAGCAAGCAGACCTGTTTGGCTGAGGTGCACAGGTTGCTTAGAAAAGTACTGATAAATCTGAGTCTGTGGTACTTTATGCAGTACTTTTAAATCCTGCCTGCAACATTGAATTAAAAAACCAGTAAGGAATTACTAAGAATTCTTGAGCAGAAAAGAATCAGATGAAAACATCCTTTCTGGTAACTTATTATTATAGTTATGAACTGGGAAAAATACAAAAAGCAAAAATATATCATGAGTGCAGATTTGGATAACACTATGAACTGTTACAAAATCCATTCCTCTAGTTACTGTGAACAAAAAATTGTGTACATTGTACCTTCTAGTTTCTGGATGCGTGCAGCCCTGATATCAAGAAGATGAACATATTGTTCTACTTTGAGTTCATAATCTTGCTGCAAACTTTCCATCTTATGGGTAACTGCCTCAACCTCCATCTAAGAAATAAAAGACAGTAAGTTTCAGTATTATGATTAGTTCCATTTTCATTATTCAAAGCTACTATGATTTCAAGTATTTTCTAGATCCTGGAAATACCAGAAGCTGTAAACCATGGTTTCCTGACCTCAGATAGCTTTTTTTTTTTCATTTCCGCATATTATGGGGGTACAAAGGTTTAGGTTACGTTGGTTGCCTTCCCCCGCTATCTCCCGGAGTCAGAGCTTCAAGTGTATCCATCCCCCAGATGGTGCACATTGCACTCATTATGTATGTATACAACCATCCCTTCCTCCTCCTCCCATCTGCCCAATGCCCGATAAATGTTATTCCTATACGTCCACTTAGGTGTTGATCAGTTAATACCAATTTGCTGGTGAGTACATGTGGTACTTATTTTTCCATTCTTGCAATACTTCACTTAGTGGAATGGGTTCCAGCTCTACCAGGAAAATACAAGAGGTGCTATATCACCGTTGTTTCTTATGGTTGAATAGTACTCCATGGTATACATATACTACATTTTATTAATCCACTCATATATTGATGGGCACTTGGGTTGTTTCCACAACTTTGCAATTGTGAATTGTGCTGCTATAAACATTTGAGTACAGGTGTCTTTTTTATAGAGTGTTTTTTGTTCTTTTGGGTAGATGCCCAGTAGTGGGATTGCTGGATCAAATGGTAGATCTACTTGTATCGCGCTAAGGTATCTCCATATTGCTTTCCACAGAGGTTGCACTAGTTTGCGGTCCTACCAGCAGTGTACGAGTGTTCCTATTTCTCCGCATCCACGTCAACATTTTTGTTTTGGGACTTTTTAATAAAGGCCATTCTCACTGGAGATAAGCGATATCTCATTGTGGTTTTGATTTGAGATGTTGATTTCCCTGTTGATTAGAGATGTTGAGCATTTTTTCATGTTTGTTGGCCATTGTTCTGTCTTCTTTGGGAAGTTTCTGTTCATGTCCTTTGCCCACTTTTTGATAGGGTTGTTTGATTATTTTCTTGCTGATTTTCCTGAGTTCTAAATAGATTCTAGTTATTAGCCCTTTATCAGATATGTAGCTTGCAAAAATTTTCTCCCATTCTGTAGGTTGTCTGTTTGCTCTCGTGACAGTTTCTTTGGCTGTTCAAATAGCTTATAGTTTAGAAAACTGTGCTTGGCCCTGTTCACAAATCAGGAGTAAAATAAATGAAACTCCAGATTTCTTTTTATGGAGGTGAGTTTTTATTTTGTTAAAAGCTAACATAACATAGTTATGGCAGGATTCAGGATAAGTATAATTCATTTGCAGGATGTGCTAACACAAATAAATGTTAAGTTTGTTGCTACTGTTCATTCCCTAAAGCTAGGGACTTAAAAAATTATTTGTTTTTCAACTATTCTCAGTACCTAGTTAAAAGGCTAAATTCCAGAGATATGGTAATATATGTAAATAGATGATAATAGATAACACATGATACTCAGAAAAGTAAATCTTCAGTAGAATATTATAGAAAACCTATCTTCTTGATTTAGTGTATTACATTACCTGATAATCTTTATTAATTTTATGTTGCATAATTAGCATGTTTCTTGTCTTTTCAAGTTCTTGCACTGTTTCTGCATGAGTTGCTTGCAGCTCTCTCATGGAGCGTTCTAGATCTTTATTAATTTTATTGTCTACTTTCTCTAAAAAGGAAAGGTCTCCACTTTTTTGTTCTTTTTGAGCCTAAAACAGAAACATGTTTTATTACCAAAACAAGAATTTCTAAAATGTGACTGTATGAATTAATATAAATATAGTAAGAAACAATCATTAATTGAAAACAGATATATTTCCATTTTTTTCTATCAGGAATAAAGCAGTCCTGCTATATATATTTGGATAGAAATCAAAAAACAGCTTATTATTTCATGACATATAAAAGAACCATGCATATTTATATATATTTCTTCATTTGATTAAAACCCACACTGTGATCTAAAAGGAAAGAAGTATATTTTCTTGTGTCTTCTTGTACATAGCAGAATATCCTACAATTGGACAATATCTTCTTGTTACATTTACAATTCAATATTTTACTTAAGATAACAAGGTGCACACTAAGGTCTTTCAGGGTAGAAAACTGTTGATTAATTTTATAGTAAGGCAGGAAAAGCAAAATGTTTGTTACAATTAAAGTGCTTTAAGTAAGAGTTTTTGAGGTCTGTTTTAATGTAATTTTGATGTCATTATGAAATATGAACATGTTGTAACTAAATGTCATCTGACCACTTTCCTGAGTCTTAGTAGAGTTGATATGTAACACATATTAATATATATGTGTGCAAAAGATGCACTAAGTTTCAGAAGATGCACGAATAATTCATTCTCCAAATATATGGGTTACAGATAAGGGTCATAATTATGCTGAAAGAGTTATACATAGACACAAAAATCATGGTGAAGTTCAGAAAGTTACCTTTATAAGCAAGAGAGCTTCACTCAATTCATCAGCATTAATATCACTCTCCTGTAATAGATTAAATAAAAGCTCACAATGAGATATTAATGGAAAATACAAGAGACATTCCAACTATTCAGATTATCTTCATGGAACATATCAGATGCCTGATACCATGAATTAATAAACTAAGTAATATATTTGTATTCTTTTGCTTTGTAGTACAGTGTTTTCTCTATGCATAAAATATTTAGATAAAAATTTTGAGTTTATTTCCTAAATAAGAAAATAACTCACCTGGTTGTAAAACTTCATGCGGTTTTTAAGTTCATCAAGTTGTTGCTTTTGTTCCAGATATTGTAACTGCAGTTCTCTGTTCTCTTGAATGAGTTTCTCATTTTGGTCTTTATAAAAATAAAGTCAACACAATTGGAAAGGTAAGTGACAATTATGTCTAAAAACACATTTTTAAATTATTTTAATTCCTCTTACACATCAAGCTTGATCTAGTGTTGTTCTGGTAAGAGAGGAAATTGAGCTAGCACCTAGACAAAGGCAGCAGGGGAATGAGGAACAAATGAACACTATCATGCACTATCATATGTCTACCATATGATTCACTTGCTTATCAAAAACCTAAGATGTAAGTTCACAGTATTAATATAAGGAAATTGTGGCCTCTGGTACTTCAAAGGAACATTCTATTTAAAATACCTAAGAAAACATGTGTCTAAATCTATGATTTCTACTTACTTATTAAGGGTCCTGAAAAGCATGCAGAAAAAAAAAATTGGTCTTTTAGTTTTCTATTTGACTTCTTTGAATTTTCTTTTTCCAACTTAACATAAAATCTCTGTATTAAAACAGGGAAATTTCACTGATAAATAAACTCTGAATCCATACTTTAATCAACCATACTTCCAACAAATCTGTTACGACAGGAGAAATGAATTTTCAAGCAGTGCATGGTAGTATCAATAATAATTCATGTGTGTTCCTTATCCACTGAGTTAATGCTATTAACTAGTAGGACATGGACTTAGAGATATTGCTAAGGAATGGATAGTGGTTACTTTTGCCTAGGCATTCAACTGCTATGACCCACAAGCAGGAGTGTAGAGCACAGCTTCCGAAGACAGCAAATTCACAGAGACTAAATTTTCATTTCCTATATCAAATATGTCTAGCTTTTTTTAAAAAAGCATAATAGCTAGCTAACAAACCCACTGCATTAGTCTCTTGTTCTTAAGTGTACTCTTCACTAGACTTCATTGGGCAGTCAGGTATCCTCCTTTGTTGTCTCCCTGTGGGCTAACTCTAAACCATGTCATCCAAAGTGTCTCCACTAATTTCATCCTGCTCTCAATGATTTATGTGTATCATAAGTCTTCAATTGAAGTTGTATATTTTTGTTTCCTTTTCTTAAAAAAATCAATACATTTGCCAAGAATTCTTCACATGACTGCATTTGCATATTGACTACATTTTATACAAAAATGTGTTGCTGATTTTTATAAGGCGTTGCGTTCCCAAGCTATAAAAACTACATATAAGTAAAAATGTTAAATTACACAGTTATTAAGAAATGGACTACATTTGAATGTTTTTAATGTCACATATTTCCTGGCAATCTAAAAAGTTAAAAAAAAATTGTGACCATAGGGTATACAGATACATTTTACTATCAAAATTACTGTATGAATACTTTTATCTTATTGATAGAAGGTTAAAAGGTTATCTTAGCATGTAAATTGCTTATATCTAACAGACACAGAATTCTCAAATATGAACAATACTTGGAAATTCTGAAGGTAGAGGTTAAATGCTTGTCTTTAAAAATCAGGATTAAGAAACTTCTTTTTTCTGAGGGTGTAGAATAAGAATGTAGGACTATTTTATGTTGATGGGTTAAAACAACATCTAGATAGAATGGTTAGGTAACAAAAAGAAGGTCTATCTAGTCAGAAGAATGTAAACTCAAAGGTACTGAGAATAATATAATTTCATTCCCTGTCCAGCAAAACTTTTAAGGTTCTAAGAGTGAGCTAAAGTGTAAAGGCCATGACTGTTCTATCTATACCCAGACATACTGTATTTTGATTATTATTTCTATGTTCTGGTTTTTCTATCCTTTCAATTTTTCAGAGCAGGGTTCCTAAGAATGATATGCTATTAGGTAAAAATAAACTTATTTAAATGTTTCCACTCTTTCTTGGTTTTTGTTTCAATAACTATGTCCCCATTCACTGATATTTTTAAAACTAGGGCATTAGTGGGAAAACAATTTAGTGGGAGAAGACATTACTGAGTACCAGTAACCTTCTCTCTAATGAATTTTATGTAGAATTATCCACTATATTTTTTCTTTCTCAAACTGTTTATTAGAGACATAACTCGTGGGTCTTTAAAAAGTCCTGAAATGGTATAGTTCAAAGAGGAAATAGACTTGCTGAATTATAATATGAAAAATCAAAGCACTCTGTACAAGATGAAAAATAACCTCCTTACCTTATGCTTTGACAAAAAAGCAGGTTAAGCTAAACAGCATTTTATTCAAATGAGATAACATTTCACTCTTTTAAAATTATGTTCTTCCAACACACCATTAAGAAGCAGAGGCCAGAGAACAATTCAACCAAACAATTTTCAGAGCTCCTTTGTGCTAATATCTTCAGCTGTGATCAATATAACCATATGCATTATGCTGAATTATGCATTTCAGCTAAAGATAGAAAGGAACTTTCAAAAGCAAGCCCTTAAACACATGCAGTTAATTTAAGCATTAACCAAATGCAAACTGCATTTACATATCCTTCCCCCACATATTCACACAACCTGAAACTAATTTGTACCTTGAATAAAGAGGTGAGTATTCTCTAAAATAATTTGCCAGTTAGATGAATGACTGTAAGAAGCCAGGGAAACATCTTCTGGCAAAGAACACTTGATACATGAAAAGGTAAATGTGTGAAGAGACTTCAAAGTAAAATTAAACAATTTAAAAATCTGTAATACAAAAAGGAACTTTCTAAATATTGCAAGATTTCCTTAAATAGACAATTTCAATTTTTAAAATTTATTTCCCTGAAAAAAATGGTTAAAATCTGTAATATTTTTCTTATAACCTATTGTAACATTTTCACAAAGAAATAAAAACCTAAATCCTTAGACTTGTAAATTTGAGGTATTCAAACAAAAATAACTGAAAAATAACCATTGCATTAAAAATAAAAATTCAGTTCTAGCAATTTTTCTTTAGAAAATAATTGGATGTGTAAAGATTTATGTAGAAAGATGTTGCTTATGATACTTAAAAAAATTGAAGCTACTTAAATATTCAATGGAAGATTGTTAAATAATCTGCGGCACATCCACACACTGGAAAACTGTAACAACCATTATAAATGACATAGATTTATACTTATACTCAAGAAATGATTTCACAGTATACTAAATAAAAAAGCACATTATAAAACTATCTATGCATAGAAATAACTCTGAAAGGACATCCATCAAATATTCAGTGATTATCTTCAGGGTTGTGGAATTGATTTTTAGAATTTTTTTGATTACTGAACTTTTATTCCACAGTGCACATGAGTTATGTTTATTATTTTTAAAAATTACCAAAAGATATAAGAGCCAGTGGAAAAAGATGAAAAACGGACTAGATGAATTTAAATAACTTAGGAATTGTAATAGTTAATAAGAGCCCTCAGAATTAAATCAACAATAAACAGGTTTAAAAAAAAAACAACTAAGATTCTACTCCCTTATGAAAAGTTTCTTTCCAGAGACCAATTCAGATGTTGAAAAGATAGTTTTGGAATTCTTAATATCTAAGTAAATACAAAAAGCATAGAAATAAAAAGCGTTTATTTCATTTCCCTTTCCTTTAAGAATGGGCAATTTAGCTGTTTTTGGAAAAGAGAGAAGGAATATAGAGTACTTTCACTTCCTTCAGTAAACAAGAATTTATTGAGCAACTACTAAGACAAAGTTACTGTGTTAGGTATTCAACACTGCATATTAAAATCAGGAACTATGTATCTTTGACATCAAAACTTTATCCACTAGGTCAGAAAACATGTCATCACCTTTTTATTCCACTCATAATCTTCTACAGAAAAATTCATAGATAATCTATCATCAAATTTAATTGCTTGGTGAATAAATGTTGTACAAGTGTGTTTCATTGAAATTAAGACTCATCAATTATATGTTCCGATTTGAGACTTGTTAAAATGTGAAAAAAATGTCAGATCACAATTTTAAAATGTTATCACAAGATGCATCCCAATTTTAAAATAGGAAAAAATAATGTTCCTTATAGTCAATAAAATACGCCATTATGATCTTAATAAAAATATAAGAATACTAACTAGAAACACAATTGTTTTTTAGGGTCCGTATTAAACTTTTAAACATTTTCATGCAACTGAGTTGCGAATATTCAGAAGGAGCAACCTTATTATCACATTACTTGTTTTATCTAGTGGATGAGCAGATATAAACAACACTTGAAGCAAATAATTCATCTCCCCTGCTGCGCATTTGTGTGTATATGTATGTGTATGTAATACAGTAAAATTCAGACATCTTTAATTATTTTACTTCTGTAAGATAAGCGTGAGACCTGTGATTTAAAACATTTAGCTTATTAATTATTATTATTTTAGCAGGGACATCTTGACAAAGCTTCCTGGTATTTAAGTTCACTGTCAGAGTAGAATTAGACATCATTATCAGAGAGATCCTCTCTATTCAACCTATCAAAAACAGCAAGCAACCACTTCCACCAATCTGCCATCTTACACTGCTTTGTTTTTTTACCATTACACCTGCCACCACCACAATTATTTAACTGTTGTTAGTTTCTTCCTATTAAATTTACATTTCACAAGGGCAAGACCTTTGTTTGATTCATTGCTGTATCCCCAGGACTTAGAACAGTGCCTAGCACTTACTGATGCTCAATAAACACTTGTTGACTGTTGAAAAAGAAAGGCTCAGAATTTAGGAAAATTAAACAAATTAAAGAGAACTTGAATAAGGGTAATTCTGAGAAAAAACAATTCCTTTAGCAAAAATGCTAGGCTGAGTAAGGGAAATTTTGAGCCACCAATAAATTCAAGCCAGTGGATGGCTATGTCACCAGTACATAGCAAGGTGACTGGCAAGCAGTAGGCACCACAGTAAGTACTGATTAATTCAATGAATAAACATCAGATGTCTGAAATGAGTAAGTCAGTAGTTATTTTATATGTACCTCTTTCAGTTTTTAATCTGTCAAGGATTTCATTTTTGTCTGTTAAGTCAGATTTCAAGGCAGTCTCAAGCTGAGCAATCTGTACTTTAAGCTGCTGTTCCTTTAACTTCCATTGCTCTTCATGGGCAGCACTGAAGGCACTGCAAAACACACGTGACACGCAGAGAAAGCTTGGAAATCAGCTTCAACCGAAAATAATAAAGAGAAAAGCTTTTAGTGGCACAGAGACCACTGTCATCATGTCTTAGGAATTAAGTAAACATATGCTGGTCTGCTGCTGTTGAAACCAAGGCGCCTTTCTCAGGCTGCGGTTAGGAAACATGAAAGAGTTTGTGGGATGAGCAAAGGAACTGGCCTTAATTTAGAGCTCTAGAGTCAGAAAAGTTGGCAGTATGCAGTTTTTGTGGGACTAGTAAAGGAATTCAGATACTCTACATACTCCAGAGGAATCCACAATTCCAAACCTCAGCAATTGACAACGGACAAAACCATTCCCTCCCACTTATAAACCTCTTAATACAGAGAAAATTAACTTTCCACCTGATCTTTAATTCTGTGAAACTTTTTAAAGAGTCTGTGATAAGAACATGTTCACAAAATATTGGCCACAAAATGGTATCATATTGAACCACAAGACAGTAATTCTGACATTGATTAAGAAGTAGTGATAATGCATTTTTGTCTTAAAAAACAAAAAGCAATAGGCTAAGAACAATTTTAGTTGTAATACATGATTGGGATGAAAGCCAATGCTCTGTGCCTGATAAGAATGACGGAGATAGAATTACTATTCCTCAATAAAAGTGTAGCAGCTTAAACTATGGTTAAAATCTGCTAATAATCAAGACCCAGTATACTAGAAGAACAAATCAGTTAAAAAAGAAATGGTACACAGAAGGAATACAATAAACATTTATTTCTGTCACTGGTTCCTAAACGCTGGTCTAACCACTGGTGCTAGACCAGCTGCACTAAGGACACTTAGGGAGATTTAAAAATGAAGATCCCAGAGCCCAGAAATTCATATTTTTTTAAAGCTCCCCAGATGATAGCCAGGTTTTGGAAAAACTGATGTTGATCTGTATTTCAGCAGAAAACCATTATCTGGGAAGCTTGATATGACTGAATAATCATCAGCAGCTTTGACTCTTCTACTTACTTTAAACCCAGTAAATAAAACAAGAACTTACATTATATAATCTGGTTTTATACTGATGAAGAAGTGGAAAAGAAACATATTATTGAAAATTGCCTTTAATGTTGCTCCCAGCTAGTCTTGAGTTTTTATTACAAACAAGTAACTTTTCTGGGAGGCATAGCTTTCAAAAGAGCAAAATTGTGAATTCATTTCACATTTGAATATTTTTACTGCATTTAAAATAACAAGATCTCAAAACTAAATGGAATCCTAGAAGCTCCTCTAAATATGACATCTGTTTCTTCTATCAGTGCCCCATTTCACATATGGAACCTTAAAAAATGCATGGATCTCCATGCCAGTATTTTAAGTTAATTATATCAAAAGTATAATTACCTAGACTTAAATGAAATCCTAATAAAATATATACTTTAAATACTAAACCAGATAATATTCCTTCATATGTTCATTTTTAAAATAAAGAATATAATTTCTGTGTCTGGCCAAATTATATATACCAAAATCATACATATAGATGCATGAATGTGAGTACATATATGTGTGTGTGCATATATATATGCGTGTATGTGTGTGTCTCTTGTTTTATTAAAAACACACACTACCCGGAAAAAAATTAGCATGAAGAAATAGGCACAACTATACACTATGTCAGATGCCAAAAATTAGAAACAGTAGTGTTCCAATAGCATTAGTACCAGCAAAAAGATCACCAACAGCTAATCTGGCAGAAACATCAGAAGCTGTATGTGTTTAAATTAAGAACAATTTAGCAGCCTGGTTTTTCCAAACCCACAAAATACTAGTGTAAATCAGCATAAGTCAATCTGAATTTAGTCCACTGCTATCTTCCCTCTAAATTTAGGATTACATTCCACTGGAGTTTCATGAGGAATTCCTTTTGAATTTACTATATTCCTCTATGCTTGGAGCCATCTGTGTAACTATAAATGGTGAACCACATCTGGCTCCATTTTCTTTGCAAGGGCTGTATACATGATTAAATCTGCATATGAGAACAGACTTTGAGAACCTTTTATTCATGAAAATGTTTTTGTATATTGCCTACAGTGACAACTGAGGGGGGATTGTAGCTCATCTTTTGTACACTTTTTACTGTTACATTATGTTGCAGGACCGATAAAATGTCAGCCTACAGTGGAATGCCCACTGGTGCCTGTGGTCACTGGCACGTCCACCGGCAGCCATGGGTCAGCATACTGTAAATACACACCCTTGATCAAAAATGTCATAAGATTAAATAAAAGCCAAAGAATCCATTTACACCCTAAGGTCTTTTTTTCTTACAGAAGAAATTCCATTTATTCCAATGTTCAAGGGCATCCTCTAGTGAGAGACAGGGAAGAAAAAACTCTAGATCATCTGTAAAGAAATCCACAGATACTTTAGTTAGTGCCTAAGGAAAATTAAACATATTTACATCAGGATATTTCACTTACTGAAGGAAGATGATGCCCAAACGTACTTAGAGTTTGATTTCTGGGAAGCACGAAGTACTCATATTTGGTCACATGAGCTTTCATGATTCCTAGGTTACAGGGGACAGATGTTCACTTTACAGAAATGAAGCATAGAGCATCTATGGGTGTTCAGCAGTGCTCTTTTAAATTTTGAATATTATTAGATGACTATCACATCATAAAAACTTGATCCATCCAAGTTTTAAAAGGGTTAGTATCATCTTCAAAAACTAGATGAACACTTAAAAAAATAGGTATTAGATTATTATCTATCAAGGAGTTAATACCTTAAAATCACCTAAGTGTGGCTCCATGACTGAATCCAAACTTCATGGAACAAATCCCTTTATTAATAGGATTTCATCTGTAAAATTTGGATTCAGTCAAAAGGCCTACCTCAAGGATCCAGAGGCCATGTGTGGTCCCAAGGCTACAGGTTCTCTACTCCTGCTGGTCTGAACCCAACCTCAAATTGACTGAATTGGAGTTGGATGGTAGGGGGAGGGGCGTGGGTAGAGAGGTGAAGAAGCTCTGAAGGGGTAGTGAAACGTTCATTTTAATAAGCTTTCCAGCTTATTTGTATAAATTGTAGTTGAAGAACCACTGTTATTCGTCAGTTACTTAGCCCAGAAACTACAGTAACTTCAAAAACGGAATAGAACATTACCATATTATGGCATAGAGCTTCTCTCTGACCAAATAGAAAGATTTAATTGCAAAAAATTTACTCTGGACTTTTAAATCAAACATTTCTTAAAGTTATATTTATTCCTTGGCATTGTTTCAAAAATGTTTTAACATATTAAAAAAGGCTCATACCAAATACTAACATGAGGGTTTTATCTTACTAGATGATTCTCTAACATGTCATATGTCAAGTAATAAACACATTCAAAATTTCACTTGAAAAAGGAAGATGAAAATGCAATCTGAAAATCATATTTTTCTCCTGAAAACTAGCCAATTCTGAATAACAAACAAATGCTCTGCTTTTTAAAACATGCTATCATTATGACTAACCAAGCAGGGAATATATGTGGTTCTTGATGAACATGGGTATTTGGCCATGATGAACAACAGTGCCACGAAACAAAAGAGCTGTAAAGAATCTTAGGGATGATGTTGATTTGTGTAGTTTCTCTAACTATTCGACTTCTGAAAATATATTGTATATATTTAAAAAACTGTATTAGTTAATTTTGTACTTCTATTTACTATTATGTGTTTGCTGGATTTTGTGCTGAAATGACATTAATTTTTCTTTTGACATTAAATGTTTTTGACACTCATTACACACATTTATTTCCTTATACCTCACATAAAATTCAAGTGTAAGCAGCACAATGAAGTTTGCTTTCAGTGTGACAGGAAAAAAAAATGTAGCTCAAGCATAAAACATTTAGAAAAAGAAAAGCCCTTGAAAGTCAAATTTACACTCTTAGATCATCTTTTAATATGGAAAGATAAAGTTTTATGATGATAAAGTAAATATGTGAAAAATATAATATTCTCAAAATTCCACGTATGCATTTATTCCCAGCTAAATTTGATTTTTTTTTATTCCAAGAAAGTATGCATGTTCAGTAAAATCTCAAATTGGGGAGAAGTGGAAAATATAGAAATAAATGGCCAAATGGCACTTATCTTCTTGTATGTAGACTAGTTAAATTATTTGAAATTATAAGATATTGAAGATAAATGTAAATCAATAAAAATTTCTGAATGTATGACAGTTCCATTATTCCATGAATCTTTCCCTTTCACATATATAATTTCCCAGTGCAACTAAAATCAGAGGAATAGTGAAGCATAAGGAAACAAATTCAAGTTTTAGAGTAAAAAAATTTGGGTTTTAGTCCTATAGTGGAGTCTCAGCAATACTGTGTGACTCTGCCCAAGTCTCTTAATTTTTCTTAAGTCTCAGTTCCCTCATTTATAAAATATAGGGATAATATTATCTTCTCTGTCATCTAACAGGGTGTTGTGCAATCTGTACAATGACATTTGAATTTTTCAAAAACATATATAATTTTAATTTATGTCTGAACCTGCTGTTGGTAACCCTTAACATAATGAGCTACTGTACAAAGAGAATTAATACTAGTAGGTAAACAACATAGATGATATAAACCAGTGGAATGATGCCTTACATTAATTTAGATAATTTTTCCAAAGTAAGCCAAAATAAAAGCCTATCGCCACACAGTTTGGGTATGATTTGTTTAATTCACAAAATGTAAATTTCATGTGGAAAACATAAAACATACAGCTAAAAAGTTAAAGATGTTTTTGTAGCTCAGATGGCTATTTTCTGAGGTTTCAGCACATGATCAATAGAAGCAACTGTTGAATATCAGCTATAGCATATATTTAAATATATATTAAATTTGTGTTCATATAAACCTATATTTATAGTTTATCATATGATATATCATATACTGAAAAAGAATTTTAAAAATTACACATAAACGTGCACATACACACACACAGATATCTGTATCACTTAACCAAACTTAAATGTGGAGTAGAATCTTGTTTCTAACATAACCAGAAGGGATTAATTTCTAAAATACCACAATTGTGAAGCAGATTTGGAAACAAAATTGAAGCAGCCCTTTAAAATTTATCTTGATATAATGATTGTGTCTTTCTTTATAAAGAACAGAGACAATTATTTTTTCCCCCAACAGAATAACTTTCAGCTAATAAACTGGAGAGCCCAGTGGAGAGACCAAAAGAGTTTCAAATACAAGCTCTATTACTTCATACCTTTAATAGGTATAAAGTACCTCTTAAAGTTACTTCATTCTGTTTTATCTTCCTTGTCTACAAAATGGACATTTACAATGCCTACATTTCAAAGGGTTGTGAGGAACTTATAACAATGAATGTAGAGTATCTAGCACAGTGTTTGCTAGCCTATAATTAGTGTCCAATAAATGACAGCAGTTTTTACTGGCGACAAAGTAATATGGTTTTCTTACTAGCGAAAGATTACTGCCCAGGTTAAAAAACTTATTACTGATACCTTAAAAATCTTATTTTTTCTTTCATAAAGTATGTATATTTCTTGCAATCATCCACTGCTAATTCTTTAATCAATATTAGCTATTTTGACAACAAATGCTTTGATATAAAAGATCTCAAATAAGAGAATGAAAGAACACACAGAATCATGATTTACCTGTCATATAGTTTATCATAATTTTCCTTTAAAAGTTCCCGTTCCTTTTCTAAATCATTAATTCTATCCTGCAGCTAAGATGAAAAGAAAATTACACGTTAGGTGATTATTATATAAAACTACACTGGGGTTAAAAAAAAAAAAAACATAAAAAAAAAGCCTCTTTGAGACGAAGTTAACAAGTTTCAGTCTTAATTGCCAAATTGTAGCTGCTAACTAGACCACTTATATTGTCTGCATTTAATTCAGCATTGATTTTTTCCAACTTGTTAAATAAACATGAAATTAATATTCCTGTTTGAATTTAGTAGAAATGTATGCACTGCTTTATGGCAACATGTGCAAGAACTCAACAAAGAATATGTTAAGAGCTTGCTGTTAAGTCCTGGGAAACAATATTTTTTACTTCCTACAACAATGAATTCTATCATTATATTCATTTTGGATTAATTTCCAAGTGACCCATAAAAAATAAAATAATTAAGTTTTCTTTAAGTTCATGGTTCAAACAAATTGTGTCAATCATTATTTACTCTGAAGACACAATTTCTTATGTTACCTAGAATTTACAAATAGCCAGCAGCATTATGAATAAATAAATATAATTATATACTTTGTTTTAGCCCAAAGAATAATATTTTCAGAAATAAATTGGGGTAATAAGTACATCTTTATAAGTAAAGTGTACATTTCTGTGCCCTAGTATTTATTTTTAAGTTTCACTCATAAGTATATTTTGTAATCACAACTTTTCCTCATGGACCAGAGTACTTTTAAAATTCATTTCAAGTTTCAAAATTCTCTTTTGATGCTAGTAAGAGAGAGTAAAAGATTCTCCCAAGATCAGAACAGAATGTAGGCACCTTATTTTATTTCCATTCTTTTAGGAACAAGTTTAACAGGCTACAGAAAAAGATTGTGCCAGTTGGGAGACCTGAGTAGCAACAATAATAGGAAGATGAATTTTCAAGCAACTCCCTAGGAAAAGAAATTAGATAATATCACAAAATTGCTAATATTACATAACATAACATTCATCCCTTCAGAAACAGATATATTCCTATAACTTTGTTTTGGTATCTCAAGTTGTTATACCCGAGAAAGTTAAGTTCTGTAAGTAATCTGGCATCAGTTTCAAAATATTCTGTTTTCTTTTTACTCAAGTATCTTTAATCCTTTAGGTAAACAGTGGGTCTCAGTACATTTGAAAGTTTTGTTAAGTATTTTGTTGTGCTCAAAACACAATTTATGTAGCTTATAATATTAAAATAAATACAATATTTGAAAGGTCTGTATTTTGCTTTTTCAAGACAGTTACAGAGAAGTATTAATGCAACAGATGGCTAAACTCTTTGGGAGCTTACCTCTTCTATTCTTCTTGCAGAAAATGTCATAGAATGTAATTGTTTCTCAAGACTGCAGCATTTTAAACGCTGCTCTTTAAGTTGCATATTTAACTCATCTCCGTTTGCCACCAAGGCATCATGGCTGACCCTGAGAGTTCTTTGCTTCTAAAAAACAAAAAGAAAATCTTTTAAATATTACTTTTGGATTATGCTTTGAATAAATAATTACAATTTTATAAATAAATTTATTCCTGAGGTTCACAGCATACAGCTTATTTTTCACATCACAAACGCTGTATATGTGCTAGTGTGACATAAGGAAGAAAATACAGGGTTATTTTAGCACAGGGTCACATAATGCAAATTGTTTCTGTTCTTTTATTTCCCCCTAGTTTCTGACTTGTTGAAAGTGACCAACAAGTAAGTTGGTTTTAACAACTAACTTTTTTTCTTTTTGCTCTGGTTACATTGGTTGGATATGCTGCATGGGTCAAAAATGGTGATCACAGATACTTGAGCTGAAGGGATGTGCCACCACACCATATAAACAGCCTTGGATAGTTAGCTTTGAATTTAACACAATTAAGTTAAATTTTTCAACTCAGTAAAATAGTTATAAACTCTTAATTTTTCAAAAATGGTCTATTTATGAATATGCTTTAAATTCAATTTTATATGCTTCAATGTCACATAATTCCTTTATATGTAAAAGAGGTAATTACATTAAAGTCTTCTTATAGAGACCATATAACCATAACATGTAATGCTTCATCTGCTAAACAAAGGCACTTAAACTGAAGTTTTTCTTCACTCATTTTAAAAAAATATGGCTACAGAGCTATTCAGGTTAATTTTTGTTAACATTGGTATTATTACAGAATAGTATCTTCAGCCAGATTCCTCTGGGTTCCTCACTTCATTAAAGCTGTTGGCCTGAACCTCTCAAATCTTTACCCCACACCAATTGCCAAAAGAGGTACCTGTACTACAGCAGACACTTGTTGTTGTTGGTATTTAAACAAATACCTGGGGTCACTGTTAAATGGAAATCAATTAGTGAAAGTGGTAATAAAATGTAAAATCATTTTTCAATTCTTTTTTTAATTCCTTATCTTAGAGATGGCTTTCAACTACATCTATTTTTAATTTCCCTCTTCTACCTGTCTATCTGTAGATAGCACTATCATTCCCACTCTCTAATCACTCTCCTCTTTTGTTAACTCTCACATTTATACGGAAGTAGTTATTACTTGGCATTTAAGGTGGTTCCTGTGGTATGGAAAACACTTCCCAGAGCATGGCTGAAAAATATTTAACTATCTGATTCAATATTGAATTTAGGCTTCAGATGAGCCTATGTTTTGCATCAATTTACTGCTTTCTTTTTCTCAGTACTTCAAAGAAAGTACTGCTTAACATAAATTCTGCTCAACTGTAATGTTTTAGAGTTCATAAATTCCAGAACCTAAGTTAATTATGCAGTGCCAACAAATAGGAGCCCTCTGATGGCACATTCCTAGGGGGCCACAGTCCTTGTTAAAACAACCATGGGGATAAAGAATCCCTAGTGTTGTCAACCCAAATTGTTAAGATTTAAAATAAATACACTGATAGTTGACATTATGAGTACTTAAATATTTTCAGATAATGGTAGCAACCAAAAAAGAAAGAAAATCCACATCAAGGAAAGATTAAACAGAGCATGATTACTAACCTACTCATAACTTTGGTCTATCTTCAGTAGCATATAAATCCTTAGAATTGAAGATACACACAAATACAGCAAAAACTTCAGTTCTATGTTCCCATAATGAATTCAGATAAAAGGAGATATGATTTATAATAAACGTGTTCATCATTTTATGATAATATAGATGTTTATAAAAAGCACAGTTAATTATTTCTTTAGTAATCAAGTTATAAATAACAAACAATATATGAAGAGAAATTATACACATTTGTGAATAAAAAGAACAATCTATAAAAATTACCTTTTACTGTTTGACCATTTCATGTAAAAAAAAAAAAAAACTAAACACTATTTCTGAATCCTTTATACTATCAGAATAAAATAAATTACTACAGTACCTCTTGAAGCTGAATAAATTTTCCTTCCATTACTGAAAGAGCATTGCTTTTTTCCACTAGTTGTTTATGAAGCTTAATCATTTCTACATTTTCCCGAATATTTGACCTTCAGAGTTATGTTTAAGAAAAACAGAGACAGAAGTAAAAAAATATAAGTTAAAAGGAAAAAAGACCTATGGTGTAATCATAATTTTTCAATTAACATTACCTAGAAAATGTTTACACACTCGCATCAATGAGGTTTTTAGATTGTTGTAAATGTAGCACAGATTATTTAAAACCAACTAATAATCATTCTTGAACTTTCATAACCTCAAACTCTTCAGAGTTTAAAGGGAGCTCCCAAACTTGATGACTATGTTACCTCTATAACAATTGATAATATGGATTTAAAATCATTTTATAGTGATTTGATAACTATGTTATCTCTACAATGACTGGTAATATGGATTTAAAATTATTTTATAATGTTCTGAAAGACAGTATGAACACACATTAGTTTTTAGTATAGCAATGTTTCCATCACCAATTTATACTTATTTTAAAGAGGACTATCATGCTACCTTTCCCTAAATGAAAAATATGCAATATAGCCATTCATCTTGCCACCACTCCCTCAAAGCAAATAGTATCATAAGATTATCATTTATTGGAGTTTCCTCTTGGAGTTTTCAACTTTTCAAAATATTTCCAAAAAAAGTGACTTAGCATTTTATACTAATAATGCCCAAAGCTGGCATTTAAATATGTTGCAGATGTGCCTTTAGCTGTAAGAGATCATTTGATCTCCAGAGGGTATATAGAAACCCTATATGCTACAATACTATTTTGTATTTTTCCTATTGAGATTAAAGCAAATGTAGAATTTAACAGGAAGATCTTGTTAAAGGTTAATCACAGATCTAAATGAATACCTGTTTTCAAAAGACATTTATTTTCTTGACAAAGAAAGCTTCCTTAATTTAATGTTTTACATTCAAAGTATTTTTAAAATTGTAAAGCTTGATTTTATACTTCACTTTCAAAGAAAAATGTGAAAATTTTAAATTCATAAACTTATTTCAGTATTTAAAGTAAGTTATTTTACTTTCAAAACTTATCTAGTGTACACATATTGGAAAAATTGTCACAATGCCCTACTGGAATCAGAAAATGGACTACAAAGCTCACACATCTGTAAACCAGCTGAGGACTTGAAATACTTAATTTTCCTCTTTGATATCTGAAAGTTCATTGTATTTTGGCATTGGACAGTTAGATGTCCTCACACAGAAGATAAACAAGTCCAAGAATCCGAATCTTGCCCAGTATACAGTCTTAACACAATGTTAAAATAATTATGTGTCTAAAACATGTTATCCAGTAGTTCTGAGCACACATTCAATAGTATGGTCACTATTACTCACTCAATACTACCCTTACTCAATAAAAATACATATCATATACACACACAAAATATGAAGAGAAAAACATATTGTAAATAAAGTCTACAGAAAATATTCATATTATTTTCATATTTAGATGTCAAGATATAATTTACCTATTTCCCCAGAATTACTTGGTTTGACCATTCAATCCAAGTAACACTTACTATTATGGTAAGACAGAATGTGATTCAAATAATTTAAAATCTTTTCTTATGTCTTCAGTTGTTTCTGATATTTTATTTTAGTTTTAAAATGTTAATATTTTCAAGAAGATTCAGATGTATCTGAATAATAACTATTTCTTAATGATAGTAACAGAGATTTAAATCTCAATAATCCATTCAGACACATAAAGTTATAGAAATAACAAGTTTTAATTTTAAATTTTCTTTGTAAGTTAAAGACCAGTAAGCATATTTCAAAAACTTTCAGTGGTTTAATTGGCGGATGCTTTCTTGAGTATTTTCTGTAACTCCTTGGAGTTTAAACTTTTCAAAATATTGCAAAGAGAAATGACAGAACACTTTATACCAATAATGCTAAACAAGTAGGCATAAGCACAACATAAGTAGTATTTAGAAAACAGCAACAATAATGTGGCATTTTAAATAAAAGGTCAGTTTGCTATAGAGTATACCTTCTTTGGGGCAATGCAAAACCTCAAGTCTTTAATAATTACTTTTAAGTTTCAGTTTTAGAGGCCTTATTAAGACTTCATATTTTTTGAGAATAATGAGACAAAAAAGATAACTTATTAAGCTGAAAGTGCTGGGTCAGTGATAACGTGAGAAGTTAAAATCAGCAATGTGATATATGTGGTCTATCCTTTAAGAAGGTATACAATGAAAATCGTATCAAACTTGACCGTCACTTCAACGTTTTTACATAGATGAACTATGATAAAAGAATAAGGGTGGAAGTAATAGAGAAAGAGGAAGGGAGATGTCACAAAAAGATGACACGGAGTAGAAGAAGGATGTTGCAGACAAAAGGAAGCTAGAGCCATTTCTAAGATGACAATCCTAGACTTCTATGCACGTGGAGTAAGGTGTCAGGTTGGTTTTTGAAGAACAGACACAGGGCTAATTTTATGAGCAATATTTTAAGTGACCTCCACATAATTTTTTTGCCCTCTTCCACACACTATGACAGGAATACCAAATCTTCAGGACGATGACATTCTAACAGAAAGAACAATGTATGGTAAAAAAACATTCAGATGAACTCTGTGATGTACCAAATCATACATGCTACATACACATGGTGAAATAGTTTGCAAATAGATATCAAGCATACTAATTAAGTGCTTTGTAAAATAAATTTCTCAAATTTTTCAACAAGGATTTTGAAAAAACCATGAAGGATTAAGCTGGAAAATGGAGTTCCTTTTCTTCCTAAAACTATAAGAAGAGTTGTTGGCCCATCTCTAGATTAAAAACAAACTGAAATAAATTAGATTTTATGTTGAAAAAAGTAATCCAGCTCAACAATCTGTGTGCCAAGTTTCTCTCATATAATTTGAAACAGTCAAGCAATAAACTCCGAAAAAGGAATTTCTAATGGAAGCTTGAAAACACTTGACTCCACCTTTGCTACTGGGTGCCATAATAAATCCAGAAACTTAAAACCTCAGATACACTGGAGAAGGAAAAACTTTCAGTGGAGCTATGTAATGTATAGTCTAATATGAAAGCTTAAGAAACAAAAATCTTTGCTTCAGTGAAAGTTTCATATACTTTATTCCCCAGGCACTGAACTCCCCTCCCCCACGCCCCTGCCAACATTTCATTCTTTGCTAGAGTAAGGATTATGAAAGCTAAAAAAAACCCTCTTGAATTTTTGAGACCAAAATGTTATAGTATTTAACACCATTTAGAAAAGAAGGCTTTAGAACACAGAAGCTAGGCTATGAGATTCTGGGAAATAGGTCAAATATTTATAAGACAGAATGGAGAGGTTCTTTTTGAGTAATAGTTTTAGGCTGACTACATAAGATTCAATAAGGTTGAAAACAACGTTAGTGTCTTTAGATTTTTTTTTAAACAGTGGCAGACATTCCGTAAGGGTATTGTTGAAAGAAATATAGGTCATTCATAGTTCTCATTAGAAATACACAGATAACAATCACTAGTAAGGCTATCACTTTTGAATAGGACTACAGAAGGCTGCTAGGAAATTGAATGGAATAAGCTTCACTAAAATAGCTGAGGAAAGTCTACTTAAAAGGTAATCTGGTTTTGCTCAAAACTGCTACTTGAGTTCATAGGTGAAAATAGTACTCCCTGATTTAAGATTGCATGAAGGAAAAAATTTATCTGTGTATGTTTATTTGCCACTGGATCATAACTTTCCTGGGGTGTTGGGTCAAACTATAAATCAGAACTCAGCATTTTCTTACTCCTGCCACCCACAGGAATGGAGGGGACAGTTCTGTTGGGTTCTCTACATGCATATAATTACATTCTTATGAAAATGCTGGGGACAGGATGAACCCAAATTCTGGTTCATCTTCTTAAGGGGACCATTTTTAAGATCAAGTTTAATGGATTGCAACTACAGATTTATAGTAATAGGCATGGGAATCCGAGACTCATTTCAAAAAGCCCAATGGGAAATGCAGATTTACTGGTGATTAAGTTGCAAAAGTGAACTAAAGGTTTTGTATTGTTTTTATTTTTTGATAGAATTATGCCAATCCAGTGTATTAGCATAGGTTATTTCACAATTATCAGAAGGAATAATTGCCATGGTATAGATCTTTGTTGAATACAAACAGCTTATTTAGTAGGCAAAATCTTTCAGAAACACAAGGTCCCTAGGGAGAAAATGGTTGTTGTTTAAAGGTAGGGAACCGCTTACCCATTCCAGTCTATTCATTTTACAGTTCAGGTAGCTAACTGAGGTTCAGAGAAGTAAAGAATTAACCAGAGTCTTTAAGTGCTGGAGCTAACACTCAAATCTAGTTCAAAGACCTAAATTCTTCCCACTCTTCTAAGTTGCTTTCTTCCTCTAAGATACTACTAAGTTTTAACTTATCTTCCACAATCATGCGTGCACTAATATACTAGTTACTGTTATATTTTGACAATTTCTGTGGTTTATATAAAGTGCTGGGAAAATGTCAAGTCACTATCACAAAAAACCTTACATAATATTAATAAGAAAAGACACAGGGATAAAAGAAATGGTATTAATATTTGAGTCTGATAATTTTCATTGGACAAATCCTGAGCTATTCAAAACAACAGTAAGAGCTTGGTGAACGTATTTTTTAAAAATGACAGATCACTCCCCTGTACAATAATGCCTGCATGGTTATCCCTGGTCCCAGTTACCCTTCCATCAGAGAACCAGATGTGCCCTCTAAATTAGGGGGCTGGGCAATCAGGCAAATCCAAATTGAGGAGCATTCTGCAAATAACTGTCAATGGGCTAGAAGAGAGTGGGGAATCATTCTAAAAGAAACTTAAAAGATATGAGAACTAAATGTAACACATGACCCTTGATTGGATCCTAGATTAAAACACAACAAAAACAGATATTTTAGAAAAATCCAAGTTATAAAGGACATTATTGCAGCAACTGGGGAAATTTGGATGTAGACTGTATATTAGATGATACTACCGTATCACTCATTGTTTAATGTCTTGAACGTGATAGCTGATTTCTGGTTGTGTAGGAGGGTACCCTTGTTCCTAGAAGGTACTTATAAGTGTACAGAAGGTGAAGTGATCTATGCACCTAACTTTCAAATGGGAGGGAGGAAGGGAGGAAGGAAGAGTGTGGAAGAGAATGGAAAAGCGAGAGAAGGGGAAAGGGAAAAGAGATAGGAGAGCAGAGGAGAGAAAAGAAGAGAGGAGAGAGAGAGAAAAATGGGCTCAAGCACGAGCATGTAGAATGCAGAAACAGGCTTCTTGTACCATTCACAAATATGCTAAGGGGTAAAAGGTATGTAAGTGCTCACTCTACTCCACTTTCCACTTTTTCGTAGGTTTGCAATTTTTTAAAATGGAAACTTGGAGAAGAACTTAGAGTGCTAGGAAGTAATCCAGTATCTGTGCAGAGGAGAAAGAGTGAGCCCCTAAAGCCAAGATGTTTCTTATAACGCATGGCTGCAAAAGGCCTCTCTGTTGTAAGATTTGACAGTATGCTGTCTGCCAACAGGAAGGGGGCAAGTCAGAGTGTCTGAAATACTTATGGGTTAAATTTCCTCCACTGGGACATTATGGTACTTACATAATTTTTAATCAAGAAGGTAAACACCCTAACATTTATTTAAAAAAATACTTAGTACAAACTAGTTACACATTTGGTAAGAGTATAAATATTTTTGAAGTTGAAAAAGGTCAATAAATGGTAAAATTATTCTGATTTTAATGCTCATGTATATGTGTTCACTGGTTACTGCTTTGCATTTAATTTAAGACGGCCTTTTTAATAAGCAGAAAATGTGCATTTTTATATTGTTTAAATTTTAATATGGATTTTTGTTCAAAACAACACAGACATTCAGGCTACTTGTAAATGATACAAGATTTTTTGCTAATGAGGCATTATGTAGAACATATGCAAAAATCACAACTCAGTCTTCCAAAATAGACCACAACAACAGGAAAAAACATGATTTTAATAAAAAAGAGCAGCACTGGGCTTTTACTTCAAAGCAATTAAGGGCTTTGGATAACCAAAAGTTTATGTCAAGCTGATGCCAAACCAAACTGGTCTATTAAACACATACTATGAAGAGTTTCTGTACTATTCTATGAAAAGGCTCTTTGCCATAAATGCCAAGCACTGCCACTCTGAAGATTACAACTACGTTAGGTTCATGTTTGAGAACAAGGAATCCAACATCCAGATCAGACTTCTAGAATTTCAAATCTGAAATAATGTATCCGTGAAAGAGAAGTTTAAATATGTTTTCTATTTTGTGATTTTTCTCTACAGTAAATTATACTAAGTTTTATATTCTCCCCGACATTTTTTTCAACAGTTTTCCATTAGTCTCAAAAAAAATTGCTGTTACACATAAAATTTTGAGATATGTGTAAACATTAAAAAAGCATTGAGTACCCTTATTTTAAGTTATTTCTTCAGCTTTCACCACTGTATTTCAAGAAACAATATGCTATTCACTACGGATATCCTTCCTTCTAAGCAAATGACATATAAATTTTCAATTTTATAAAATCAGTGAGGTAGGGTACAAACTATTTCTTTGGCTTCTGCAACAAAATTCCTTTGCCTGTAATACTCATTTTGTCTCTGTTTTTAATTCTTGGTGTGACAAAAAATAGACAGCTATAGAGTAAATAATATAGTCCCCTGAGGAGAGTCTTAACTTTTCTATGTGTATATGTTGGTGTCTCTTGTTGGCAATATTTATAGTAGACAGTGTGTCCTTGTCTATCAGTCTATTTCTTCTGCTGGTCCTAGGATTAAAGGGCTTTTAGATCTCCCTTTCATTTAACACTCAAAAGTCTGGCTCCTAGATGACCGTATCTCTTTGGAAAAGGGAATGGCCAAAACAGTGTCCATTTTACTCTCTAAGGACTTGAGAAATGTAACAGGAAAAGCAGTCCCTGATAATCTTGTACTCAGTGGTTAAGTAAATCTGACAGGGACAGCCTCAAGCTTCGTATTGGCCCATGTGAATTTTTATATTCACACAATATCTTAATGATGGCTGTCGGCAATTTACTATGATCACCATGTTCAGTGTTGAGGTATGATTCTTCAGACACTGTTCCTTAGAAGGAAGCATTTCTTGGATTTTAAAGAAGGCTGAGTCTAAATCAGTTCTTCCTAGGGGAATATGGATAACTCCTAGGTATTCAAGCTTACCCTTGGTTTAAAGCCAGGGTTCAAATTACATCTCCTAATTTAAATACAATTTTCAAAAATATTCATGTTTCTTTTACCCTACACTTAAAAGGGTATATAATGCCATTAGATATAGGACTTCCTTATATAATTTAACTTTACACACAGCTTTTTAGGAACAGAAATTATAGAGGTAATACTAATCTTTTAAATCTCTGAAATATACAGCTTTTCATATATATTTAGCCCACTTTTTAAAAAAACAAGTCTGATATTATGCATCTTTTCTTAGCTTCTTCATATATTACTATGTAAGTTTAATTTGTTAAAAGATGAATAAACTTTGAATCTGAAATGAAAAGCTAGAAAATCTTACGTTTTTTTTGAAATAAGAAACTAGCCATACAAGCAGGGTATCATACATGTTGTAAAGGAGACAAATAAGTAGAGGAACTAGGTTTAGTTTAAAAAAATAATTGAGAGTAATGAAAGAGACATAAGAGATATAACAACCGAATGCAACATGTAGACCTTATTTGGATTCCAGCTGAAACAAATAGTAGAAAAACATTTTCAGGAAAGTTTGAATAAAAACTGACTATTAGATAATATCAAGGAATTACTGTGAATTCTGTTAGGTGTGATGATCGATGGTGGTTATGTTAAAAAATATTCCTTTTCAGACAGAGATACATGTTGAAGTATTAATATTTCCGGGTAAGGTACATATCTACCTGGGGCTAATTAAATGAAGAAAATAGGGCTGGGCTTGGTGGATCATGCCCATAAATCTCAGCACTTTAGAAGGCTGAAGTAGGAAGACAGTTTGAGGCAAAAGTTCAAGACTAGCTCGGACAACATAGCGAGATCCTTTCTCTATAAAAAGTACAAAATTAGCTGGTGTGATGGTATATGCCTGTAGTCCTAGCTACTTGGGAGGCTGAGACAGGAGGATCATTTGAGTCCAGGAATTTGAGGCTACAGTGAGTTGTGATCGTGCCATTGCACACAGCATGGGCAACAGAGCAAGACCCTATCTTGTCAAAGAAAGAAAAAGAAAAGAAAAGAAAAAAAGATAGAAAGTTGAGGAAACACACAAAACAAGATTGGGAAGATACTGATAATTGTTAAAGCTGAGTGATGGGTACCATGGGGGTTCCATATACTACTCTCTCTACTTTTGTGTATGCTTGGCCCAGAAAGAAATAAATAAATAAAAAGAAAAGATAAAAGCCATAAAGGGAAGAGAATAGTTTAAGAAAGAATAAGGTAAAGTCTTATTGATAAGTACAAAGTCTTATTGAAAGCACAAAATGAGTGAATTGGCATTAGGAACCAAAAAAATCACAAAGGAAGATGGGAAAGAAAATACTGCACATTATAAAATATCAAAAATGAAAAGGTGGCAAGACTACTGACAGGTCCCAGAGTAATCCCTCATAATCAACAGACTGCGACACAAACTTGGAATATTAGGAGAGGTAACATCTTTTGGGGACCAAAAACTGATACCATATTATGAAATTTACTACCTTTTAAGGTTGAAAAAAATTTTAATAAGGCTGAACTTATGTTCAAGGTATGTCAACAGCTGAGTTCTTGTCACCTGTATTTCTCTAGGTAGCTACAATCAAATGGCATCGGAACTTCTTGCAGGATACTGGGGAGGCTGAGGCAGGAGGATTGCTTAAGGCCAGGAGTTTGATGAGACCAGCCTAGGCAACAACAGTGAGACCCTGTCTCAAAAAAAACAAAAAAAACCCCCAGCTTCCTGCAATCTTGGCAAATGGGGCAAATGAATAGAGAAAACAAGATAAGGGTGATTTCCACCCATCAGAAGCTGCTTGAAAGCAGAGCAGGTTATGGAAAAAACCATCTTTAGACTAGAGTTGTTGATAGCAGTTAGTAGGTCTAGAGCAAGGTTCTACAAAGAATGTTAAGTAAAAACATGATTTTAAAATAGACTAGATAAACTTATCCTTTTATGGCACATGATAAAGTATTTTAAACTAATTTTGACCTTATCAAAGTGATATTTCTGTTTCAACATACCTTTGATCTGTAGCCTGCTGTTCTCGAAGCTGAAGAAGAGATAACTCAATTTCATTTTCTTTTCTCCTCAACTGAGTTTTCAGGATCTCGGCCAAGTGCTCTAACTCTTCTATCTGGCCTCTCTGTGACTGAATAACATTTTCTCTGAAAAAAAAAAAAAAAGAGCCTATATAATAATTTGTAGTTTGAGGAAAAATGTGCAGTATTTAAGATTAGTGCAAAGAAAGTTCTTTGTAATAAAGAGCAACAGAAGTTAAAAAATTTTAGCTATGTGCCTCTGCACTCAATGAAATAGGAGGAGATTAAATGTGACAATTTGGAAATACATATGGAATAATGCAAGATATTGCTTTTTACAAGATAATGTCTTGGGCAATGGATTGGACTTTGGTTCAATTCAATTAAGTATTTATTGATCACCTACTATGTACTTTACCATCTGGTTTTCAGATAATTTATATGCCTTCCTTTTCTCATATATGCACATCTGCCTATATCACACAAATTAACACTTCAGAGATGGCGGGAAATTTGCCAAACATAACTTGTATTCTCTGGCATGCATTTATCTCTACCATGTCTGGCAGCATCCCAGTGTATTGAGCCTCAGGAAACTGTTATGAATTCTGGCTTTTCAGCTGATTATCAGGTAACAAGATTATGTCTAGTCTTTTATTTTCCCACAGGCTAATCATTATTCTAACTGATATTTAAAGTATTCAAAAGGAAACATTTTAAGGTCATAGTATTCTTAAACAACTATGGCAAGTATGTTATTCTTTGTGTTATGTTTTCTTTCCTTATTCAGTATTGTTCTTTTTTTAATGATCCAGGTGAAGGCCTATAAATAGAGTGGAACCTTACCTTCATTTGTGTGACTCACAGACACTGAAACCATGAGGCTTTGATTAACTGGAAAAGTAAGCTAAACGTGGCAGAAGTAACTTTTTGAAACCATGATATGATGAAGAATGCAGTATCACAGAATCATATGGAAACAAAATCTGAAATCCATATGTATCTGATAACCCCAAACTTTAAAGCCACTCCCTCCTTTTTTTTTTAACCACAAAAAGAGCTAATTGATTCAGGATCTAAAAAAATTACCTATGATTTTCTGCCTCTAAATCTTACACAATTTTAAGTGACTGGACTTTATGGTATTCCTTTGGGGGTAAAATCATAAATAAAGCAGAGTATTTTATAAACCCTTCCATCAATACAGTTGGGTAAGTTGTTCATTTTCTTCATTTTACTAAAAACATGTTACATAATATCTATCGTTACCCTACAGAAACATGGCAGTATTTTAGTGGAGCAAATTATTCATATGTAAACCAATTTTATTTAAAATAAAGGAAAGGGAGGGATTAAAAAAAAATAATCAATAAACAAAGTTCTAAAATGACCACAAAAAGAACACATACAAATTTCTTATTTCTCCTCTAGCTTCTTCAAGTAAACTGTTGCCATATTTTGTAAGCATGGGTTGTAGTGTTTCTGCTTCATCCATCTCTTGGAATCTTATACCTAAAAATAAAGTAATAAAATACGATTACAGTAGTGAAGTTAGAAAAGAAGGATCTTTCATTTGCTATTATAAGGATATTTGTAATATAATAAAATCTCTTATTAAGTACTAAGAGTTATGTGTTCTATAGTACAGAGAATTAAAAATACACTGCTTTAGGGAATACTAGATCTCAGCCACCAGTAAGGCATTAAATAAAACACAGCAATTGCCCATTTAACAAATTCTACTGTAGAAACCAAATTACCTAGAAATAATTTGATTCAACTTAAAATTTAGAACTCCTTCAGTAATTTCTAAAAGAACCAAAGTCTTTAGTTCAGGTCTGGACAATGTAAACTGAAGTATAAAGAAAAAAAAGGTTTCAAAAACATGACTTTTTTTGGGTGTTTCTGGTAAAGGTTTTTGATGTTTCTGATAAAGGCTTTTTGATTTTGATTTTTTTACTTTTTTTTTTAAATCTCAGCATATTATGGGGGTACAAATGTTCAAGTTACATACATTGCCTTTACCCTGCACAGGTCAGAGTTTCAAGCATGTCCATCCCCCAGACAGTGATTTTTAAATTAGTCATTCACATTCCCTTCCCTTAAACGTTTAAGTCAAAATGTTTTCTGTATTTTGGTTAATTCTGTCTCAATAAGAAAATCCATATTTAAGCAAAGGTTAATTTTGGAATGGATCATCCACAGAATTCCTTTAAATAAAACATTTCCCTGTTGCATTTAAAATAGAATTTCTCTTCTAAAATAGTTATATAAAATTTTACAAAGATAGTTCCACTGCTGAAAATGAGACATATCTTTAATTATTTAAGTTATTTCATATTTATAGAATATTATTAGTTTATGGTAGATAAAATATGATAAATGATTTAGATTTTAAAAAGAAGAATAGTCCCAGATAAAAAGATACAGAATAAATTTAGGCTTTTTAGAAAAGTTTACTTCTAAAAATGAGAATTTTCATTTGAATAATGGAACTATTGCTCTTTCCAAAGCATTCAACATCTGTTGCCCTAATCTTAAAGAAAAGTCTCTGTCTGACACATTAAATATTAATAGTTTACTGTTAGAATTTGCCAATTATATTAGGTCACTAAATATGAAATGTCCAATTTTGAATCAAAAGTTTTTTACATCTCAAAAAAGACGTACAATTAATCAAAGTATGTGCCTAAATTATCAACACAGTTTTGACATCTCAGTGGTAGCTGGCTTATGCTAGCAGCGAAGAAGCCTGGAGAGCGAGCGGCAATGAAATTGTGAAAGGCAGTTTCCATGGCTTGTTGAGAATTGACTATTTTTCCTTCCAAGAAGTGGTCCAAAGCCTGGAAGAAGTGGTAGTCAGTTGGTGCAAACTCTGGTAAATATGGTGGGTGACAGAGAGTTTCCAAGTCCAGCTTCTGTAGTTTGAGCAACATTTTTTGTGACGTGTGGTCTTGCAAGGGGATTGGCCTGTCTTTGTGGACCAATCTCAGCTGCTTAATTGCAAGCATCCTCATTATTTTCTCCACTTGGTTGCAGTAGACATCCGGTGTAATTGAGTGACCAGGTTTCATGAAACTGTCATGGATAATACCAGCATTGGACCACCAAACAGACACTATTAGCTTTCTTTGATGAATATTCAGTTTTGGACAGCGTTTCAGCACTTCATCTTTATCCAACCATTGTGCCCAATGCTTGCAATCGTTGAAAAGAATCCATTTTAAATGGTTCGCCTTCATGTCATGACAGCAAAAAAAGACAAGCCTTGAGATGAATTCTCTTCTGATGCTTGTTTAATTCATGCACTGTCCATCTATCCAGCTTCTTTACCTTGCCCCTTTGTTTCAAATGGTCCAATATTGTTGGAAGAGTAATGTCAAACCTTGCTGCTAATTCACGTACAGGTTGCAATGGATTCACTTCCACTACAGCTTTCAGCTCATCATTATCCGCCTTGATCTCAGGTCACCCACATGGATCATTTTCAAGATTAAAATCACCAGAATGGAACTTCTCAAACCATCTATATACTGTGCATTCATTAGCAACATGCTTCCCAAACCCTTTGTTGATATTTCGAGCTGTCTGCACTGCACTGGTTCCACAATGGAACTCATATTCAAATATAACACAAATTTTTTACTTATCCAAGGTTTCACAAAAATTGCTCTAAAAAATATGAAAGATAATCACAAGCCAAAAAGTGCTTTGAAAGAACGATGTACCTTCATAATAAAACAAAACAAAAACAAGAAGTGTCAAAATAAAATGTCAGAGATATCAACTGTCAAACATAGTACTTAAGGAAATTGGACATTCCACACTTAATAACCTAATATTTTGGCAGTAATGCTAATTCTTAAGCTTTCCTACATAAATCATCAAAAATTCAACATTACTGGGGGAATTAAAAAAATACTGAAAACATATCTTAAAAGTTATAGTCTCATGGTGATTTGCCAATGGTTTTATAAACATATATTTTACTTTTTAAATTGATACATAAAATTTGTATGTATTTATGGTGTACATGTGCAATTTTGGTACATGCACACAATATGTAATGATCAAATCAGGGTATTTACGATATCCAGCACCTCAAACATATACCATTTCTTTGCACTGGGAACACTTTGAATTTTCTCTTCTAATTATTTTTAAATATACAATATATTGTTGTTAACTATAGTCATCCTATTGTGCTACCAAACACTGGAACTTACGCCTTCTATCTAACTATATGTTTGTACCCATTAACCCCTTGCCACCTCCCCACATACCGTTCCCAGCTCTTGGTAACTATCATTCTACTCTTTACCAAGGGTTATATTAATATTTAAAAACATATACTTTACAAAAATCTTGAAATTTTTACATTACATTGATCACACCTTAAAGCAGTACTTCCCACCCTTTATCCTGACAAGGTACATGTAGAAAATAGTATTTGTATAGCAGCCTGTGGGTAAAGGCTGCCTATAGCCAGAGAGGGTCTGGGGTTCTCACCCAGCAACCCCAGGCTAAGATATTCTGACAAGTCTGGCCTAAGTCCCAGTCTCAGAGGCAGTCCTGAAGAGTCTATTAAGGTTGCTAAAGTATCAACTTTGGTAATAATGCCTCAAGTTTATTCAGAAAGACAGTGATTAAGAAAGTATTCATCATCACTTAATGTTTTGTGCAATTTCCATGTTCTGGAGTCTATACCGAATAGTGAGTAAGGTCCAAATCACTAAGAGCATACAAACATAAGGAGAAATTTAAACCATGTAGTCACAGTTTTAAAAGACCCTGTTGCTCTGTGGCTTTTTTTCCTTATAGGGAGAAATTTCCATCAAATTCTTCTACTTAAACAACAATTTGCAGCACTATATTAGTTTGCTATTTTAATCTAAAAATTGGGATTTATTTATTTATTTTTTAGAGACAGAGGTGGGATGTTGCCCAGGATGAACTGAAACTTCTGGGCTCAAGTGGTTTCCCTGCTTCAGCATCCCAAGGACTATAGGTGTATGCCACTGTGCCTGGCTTAGGCAACATTTTTATTTAGTATAATATAAAAGACCTTGCAGAACTTAGAGATCACCTTGCCCAGTTATGGTCCCAGATGGCAAAATTAAGATTCAGAAAGGATAAGTGACATTTTAATGGTAAAATATATTATTGTGGAGCTACCATCCGATTTCTTATCTAATCTGGTGTTATTATCACTCCATTTTGTAGATGGGGAATATGAGGCTGAGAGTTCTAGTATTTTCTTCTCTGTAAAAAAGTTAAGCAGTGGCAGTATTTTCTGATTTATAATTCATTATGCTTACTTTGGTTATATTCAAAGTCGACTGCCAATCTCACATAGCTAGGAGTAGCCAAGCCCTTTCATCCTGCAGCTGCCTCCTGCTTGCATGGAGGCCTTATTGACTTCAAAGGAAGTCTGTCTAGGGAACAGAGAGTGTTAACACTTTGGCTTAGAGAGAAAACTACAACAAATTTTTCTCCCTTTCTGTTCATGTGGTGTTTTTTTTCTTCCTCAATAAATTGAAACTAAAGTTTAACATGATTCCTTATATCTCTAAAAATATTTGGTCTTTATGTAAAGTATATTCCAAACAAAAATCAATTAAAGCTAAAACTTTATTTCCTTTCCTAGTAGTTGACATTTTAAAAATGTTACTTAAAATATTTATTGACTTTTAGTTCTATTATAATAAAGTGGGTGGAGAAAACTGAGAATTTTTATTAGAAATATTCATGTTCTATATCAAGTCTTATCTATGCAACTGAATTGCTTTGTAACCTGGGTCGGTTTTAGGTTATTCATTTTCAAAATGAAGAAAGTGATTGACCTCTGATTATTTTCAGAGATGGAAGAGACCTTTATGGTCACTTACCTCAATCCTTTTATTTTACATGTAAAGAAAACTTAAGTACAGAATGATTAGGAAACTTGTCCAAAGTCACCAGCTAGTAAGTGAAGGGAGAACATTCCACTGTTATGCTGCCTCCATACAATAAGAAAGATTTCAACATTTTTGCAAATTTTATAAAAGATCTTTGGATGAAGAACTTAAATGTGATCATTCAAAACAATAAGTGTGGTCATACATAAGCAAACTAGCTAGTTTCCCCACTTGCCTGAATCTGTATGATTTCCATCTGTATTATAATCAAGTCAAACTCAACTCAAATTTTACTTAGTTCATACATGTCTCATATCAGGATGAATAGTTACGTGGAATGTTTTCCTATACAAATGTAAGACTGATCTCATGATTCTTAAATGATCTTCATTACAATACTATTTTATCAAAAAGCAAATCAAAAATTAGTTTTCTAGAGACACTTGAAAGTATGAATAATACAGAAATAAAGCTTTGTGTTTATGTGTGAAAACAATCTATTACAAGACTTAAGTTTAGGATTTAATGTAAGCTTTGTTTTACCTTTCCTGGGGCCTTCCTGTAAACCTGCATTTTCATTCTCTTTTCTACGTCCAGTGTTAATACGAGACTGTACACGATTGTATGGGGTTTGCCTGTAACCCTGGATTTGAAGTTGCTGTTTGGCAGAAATTAGTCTGTTTTTGAGGACTTCATTTTGTCTTTCAAGCTCATGAACTTTCTCTTGCAGCTGCTCAATCATTTCTTCCATTTCCACATCTCGTCCCAGCCGCTTGGGGCCGCCACCAACCCGCTCGTATCTTTTCTTGTCATTAACTAGCCGTATTAACTTGGTGGCCATTCTAGGGAAATAATAAAAAGATGAAAAGGAATGTGAGAAGTCAGCATAAAATGCATTCTGTTGAAAGGAACATAATCACTGTGAAGACTTCAGTGCAGAACCTGAATAATAAATTTCAGGTTTTGATGTAACTATTACTGCCTGTGAAGAATCCTTTGATGATAATTGAAACCACTGGGCAACAATCTGCTTTATAGCACTGACAAATAACAGTTTCCTAAGGCTTATCATTTAAGGTTAGTAAAGAGAGGACACATATTTACTCCATATGTTCCTGAAATGCAATTTTTAATGCATGACCTTATACAGGAATGCTGTATGCACTTAAATGTAGTTACAGATTGTGGATGTGGTGGGTTATATCTGCAATCCACAGTAAGTTAAAACTTTTGAAAAATGTGTTAAGTCTATGCAGCATTTAGGTAATACATTGTTTTCAGTTTCTCTAGGATTAAGACACATTATACATATAAAAATGTTAGAATGCACAGATGCACACATAAAAAGCCAATGAAAAATTCAAAAGAAGCCAAAATGCACCATTAAATGTTGCTTAGTGCTCAAGAAACATTTGTGTTTAATGGTAGAAAATAATTAGATTCAAAAAGCATCATTTTAATGCTACCTTTAAATGTAGACATAAATCGTGCTTTTGACATCTCAGGAGTTTATACCTTTGATTCTTTTAAGTTTTGATAGAAACTGGTTAGACAGAACAAAAGACAGAAAGGGCACATGGGGGTGATGTAATATACACGTACGGAAAACATGCCTGACAGTGAATGGAAAAATCTTGGCAGGACAAGAAAGAAAAGGTGGCTTTGATGAGAGACACAAGTTCAAGACTTTACAAAATTGGTCGCACATCTTCAATAGCTGATTCTAGTTTATAGTGAATCTATTTTTATAAAGATCCAGACAGGAGATTGAAAATAAAACACACTTCATTTTTCTTTAAATGGGGTTTGCTTTATTTTAGTATGGTTATGGACAGAAGCTTTTACTTAAGACAACAAAAGTGAAATAAAAAAATCCTTAATAGCTTTGGGATGTTATAGAACAACCTTTTTTTTTTTTTGCCCTAAGCAGAGTCCTCTGTAAATGCGGTAGTAATACATGCCTATCTACACTTCTGGTTACTCAGCCTACAGCATGTGGCATCAGGGAGAGCTATGCATAACATAATCAGTTAAGATTGTTTTCTCTTTCCCTTGAGGCACACCCATTAAGCATGCTTTATAAGGGATATAGAATAATAAAAACCAAGATCCAAGAGTACCACAAACACTCTAGTAAAATAATCAATGGATTAGTTCCTTTTCCACCTAATCCAGAGAATGATATGTCATTGGTAAATTTGGCCAAGAGAGTATCACAGTCCAAGAGAGTCACATCCTCTACCTAGCCCTTTAACGAGTTTAGGGTCCTGAGCCCCACCCAGTGGCCTATCCATAAAATAAAGTAGTCATCCAAATGAGATGTCAATCTAAATACTTGAATCTTCTGTTACAGAGAGACATTCACACAGAGATATAGATTACATTCAAAAGAAAGACACGGATTTAACATGAAAAGGTAGTCAGTAGCCAGAGAAGTATCTTTAAATTCCTTACATGATGTTCAAATAAACTTTGTCAAGAAACTTAAGATTGTATCTGTTTGTCCACTAATAGCAATTCTACTCATAGGAATTGATTATTTTACAATACTAATGAGTCATAAGCGATCTGGTAAAGTTTGAGTACTTATTTAAAAAGGTAGTTTATAAAAATCTGTATTTATAGAAAGTGATGCTAATTACATCTTAAGGACATATTTAAAGACAGTTTTACCCATGTATCTAGGTCAGTGGTGTTAAGACTGAGAAGGAATTTAGAACTTTGGGTCAGTGTTTATTGGATCACTGCTCTCATGGCTGAGTAAAATAAAATCCTATGAGGTTAAATGGCTTGAACATATCATAGGCTAGTGGCAGAGAGATAACAGAACATATACATACAACTTGACTCTTAGCCCCGTCCTTTTGCCATTAAATAAGGTGGCTCATTATTAAGTTGTTTTTTGTTTTCTGGCTAGGCCAAATTACTAATGAGGTCAAGGTTGTGAATTCAATTATTTTACTGACCAATAGGCTTACAAAGAAAAAAAAATGTTCAGTGGTCATAGACTACCTGTCACATTCTGACTGGCTGGCATGTGTGTGCTACTGGTCAGAAAGGGACTCAGGCAAGGAAGTCACATGTCTTGAACAGCCATCATGACTCAAAAACCAACTCAAGTAAAAAGGCCTGCACACATCAGGTTATGGGCTCATAAGACAAAGCCCACAGAGTAGAAACTGAACTGGAATCACCTCTTTAAGATGAATTCTGAGCAGGAAAAAATCCTATATTTTTCTTCAATGGCTATCTCACCTTTTCTTTGAACCTGGAATATTAATATGAACACTGACCTGCTCATGCTTACAAATGGGAATGCACTTTTTTTGTTTTTAATGCCATACATTCAGAAGATAGGCAAAGTGTTTCCAAATAATAAAGAATTAAAGGATATCTATTTGAAAAAATTCAAATTTTTTGCACATAAATCAAAAGTGACAATATGTTTCTTTAAAAACAGTAGAGGCTCTTTGAAATAAATATAGAATCTAGACTAACCCAAGCAAAGTTAAATAAGTTCCAGAGACTTAAGTGATATTTTCATTAGTAAACCCCAAATCTTAAGGGAACACGCATTCTAACAATTTAGAATAGTTAATTACTTTTTAAAACTTACATATTAAAATAAAAACATTTATAAACAGAGCTTTGGCCATTTGCTTTTAATCTATAAATATTATTAAACCAAAAGTTATTTATAAATATGATATACTGCTAGCACTCTTAGCTATTAGCCCTTTTCTTTCAAAGAGCAACTTCAGACATAATAAACAATCACATAATCTTTTTGCTTTATTATTCTAGTTTGCGGGATTTTCCATTTTTAAAAATTGTACTTATTTGCAAACTGTCTTGTTCCAAAAATGTTTCAAGGTGTGGTTTTTCAATTAAATTTATAAAAAACCATACCCTCCAAACTTTGAGAGTCAAGAAAAAAAAGCTAAAAGCTTTTTATCATAACCTTTTAATTTTATCTTCTTGCTTGCGGGCATGCTGTTTAAGTAAAATGTTTTCATCATGCAAACGCAAAAATCTGTCTTCCAGTTCCTCACGACTGACACGTGACACTGCCTGGCGAGACTTCATCGTCCATGTTGAAGTTTCTGCAAAAATGCCAAGGTAATTAATTGTGGGATTACTTAAAATAGTCTCTAAAAATGAAAACTCTTGATATCAATATAATCTCTGATGCCCTCATCTTAGATTTTTTTCCTCTGTGACTTACAATTAAGACCGCTTTAGAAAATGCTATAGCATTGTTCACATCAATGATTTGAGGTGTGAATAAAAGTCTTTGCTATTAATACTTTACATGCAGTATTAGGAATTTGAGCAATAATAGTATCCCTGCAAAAATGTGTTCAAGTAATCATTCTGTAAGAATATAAGATGGAACTCTGATTATCAATAAAGACTTTCCACTTTATATCCTGAATGTTGTGAAAACTAAATTAAAAGTCATAAAAGTCAGAGTATCTGAAACTTTTTTCTTTTTTACAAAGCCAAGAGAATAATTCTTATTTTTTTCTATCGTTTTTTTTAAGATAACTTTTTTGAAGTATAATTTACATATCATGCAATTACTCCATTTTAAGTGTACAATTAAATGATTATTAGTAAATTTACCAAGTTGTACAGCTATTCACATATATCAGTTTTAGAGGATTTCCTTTTGCTGGTTTTTCTTAACCTTGCTCATACCTTGCAAACTGTCCCTTTATTAAGATCTCCTTGAGTGCTCTGAGTATGCCACCTGTTTCCTGCAATTACCCTGCCTGATGTGGTTGTTAACATGGGCTCTCTGGGGGGAGAAAATGTGGAGGTGAGAGATGGAGATGGAGGGGAGGAGAGAGGTGGTTGGGAAGCCAAGCCAGAAAGGGAAAGAAAAAATACACTGTGGAGTCAAATA
>CAUYRT010070778.1:0-10645 GCA_963574885.1 Lepilemur ruficaudatus
GGTGGCTCACGCCTGTAATCCTAGCACTCTGGGAGGCGGAGGCGGGCGGATCACTCAAGGTCAGGAGTTCGAGACCAACCTGAGCAAGAGCGAGACCCCGTCTCTACTAAAAATAGAAAGAAATTAATTGGCCAACTAAAAATATATAGAAAATATTAGCTGGGCATGGTGGTGCATGCCTGTAGACCCAGCTACCTGGGAGGCTGAGGCAGGAGGATTGCTTGAGCCCAGGAGTTTGAGGTTGCCGTGAGCTAGGTTGACGCCACGGTACTCTAGCCCGGGCAACAGAGTGAGACTCTGTCTTCAAAAAAAAAAAAAAAAAAAAGAATGTGAGGAAGATGGAAATGCCAACAAATCATTACAAACACAATGCAGTGAGTACAGAGAGTGCTAGAAGAGTGACAGAAATGAGTCAATGGAAATCTATATGGAGGTATCAAGGTCACAGAGAAGATGGCATAACCAACAGGTCACACTTCAGAAAACAAGCCACCCTCTCAATTGTCATTTGGGAGTTGAACTTCCCCAAAGAGATGATAGCACCAGAGAGCTGACAGGAGGCCGTGGGGCCCACAGGCCCCAATCCTTTCATTTCATACACAAAGAAATGGAAACAAGAGGTTAAACCTCTTGTGACCTGCCCAAGATCACAGAGCAAGGAAACAGGCAGGCCCAAGGAAAAAAAATCAGGCTTCCACCTTCTTCCAACCCAATGCTTTCCCTTCCGCGATGACAGAACCTGATGCAAAGGCATTTCCAAGGTGGTGGTGGCGAGTGGCCTGGGTGCACAACAGATGTACCTGTGTCTCATGCAACTGTGTGACGTGGCTCGATTAATGAATGACTAAAGGAAGAGTAGGCTGAGCACAAGATGTGGTGGAGGAGGGAACTATATTTGGGTTACGGGGAAAAGCACTCTGCCCAAAGCCTGGGGTAGGCAGAATGAGGACAATGAACCTGAGTACACACTCAGATGTAATTTCTTAACTCCTGTGCTCTGTCCATTATACCAGCAGTCGTTCATTTTCACCTTTCCTCTTTTATCTGTAAAGAGCAATGCAGATCAATTTATTTCTCCTCTTCTCCTGGCCTCTGCTTCCTTCAAGGTGAAGAGTCTAACAGGCAATAAATGATAAGGAAGGTGAAAGAGCAGAGAAAGGCAGGGGGCAGCACATCCACCTTGCTGCCGTGGAACAAGGCTAAAGCAGCGCTATCCTACCACAGGCATCGGCTATCGCAGCTGCTCCAAGATTATGCAGAGACAGCAGCCTCCCTGGTAGCCCAGTTCTTCAAGGTGGTTTTGACAATTATTCCTGAAAGTTTAGCTTTGAGTCTGTTCATCAGCCGTCCCAATGATTCAGTAAGCAAATTCAGTATGAATACTTACAATAAATCCCATTTCAGCACAAACTAGCTAGAGTGGATTCAACTGTCTGCAACTGAACCCTAACAGAGTCATATATCAATACAATAAAATGTTGCCTGTTAATGAGAACTGGTTTGTGATAACATATGAAGAATAGGAACTAATCATTGAGTACTTACTGTGTCCAAGGTATTTCATGCATAGTATATGACTCAATGCTCAAAAATATCTTGTTAAGGTAGGAATGAGCATCTCCATTTCATAAATAAGGACTTAGGTTACACAACTGCTAAACTACTGCCAGGGATCAGACTGAAAATTGAAAACTATTTATACCCACTATGGCTGATTATCTATGCTAACACAACTATTTGGCTGATTTCACTGAAAGAACTTCCCTACTCCACTATCTTCACCAACATGACTATGCTCTTCCAGGAAACTCTTGGCCAGGAAGAAAAATTTTGCAAATAATTTTATTATTCATTTCAGGAACTTCTGAAAAACCTACGTAAAATTGCTCAATTTTTCAAAAATAGCATTAAACCAAGACCCTTCATAATTCTTGCCTTGCTGTGTCCATTAATCTTAAAAGGATCAAGACCCTCTTGAAAACCACATAAATATCCTGACTTTCTTCTCCACCCTCTGAGACACTAAGACTCCATCAAGTTGGTGCTCGCCCTGACTTCAGTGAGCAATCAACCCAGCCTTGCCTTAACAGTAGGCAACTTGGTAGTATTTTGGGGAATTTTCCTTCAGCAAGACCCAGATCTCCCTGTGTTCTTTCCATGACATTTTGCCATTTCCCACTTACGGTACCTGGATCGAGTGGCTCAGGAGTTCAGTACAGAAAACTGAGCAGGGCTGGTCCCCATTCCCCCCAACCCTTAGCAAGCACAACTCTCCTCGGCACCACACCCTGCATGTTCCATCTGCACCATAGCTGGGCCCAGGTTTTAGAGGGAGGCGAGGCTCCTGTGACACACTGAACTTTGACATCAGTGTACATGAACACAGACTTATGAAAGTAGAACTCCAATATCAAGTGAAGCCTGATTTCAGAAACCTTCAAATATTTTAATGTTCTTCCAATGGGCTTTCATATCAGTGTTTTTATAGTTTGGATGTAGCAGAAATGGTGATGGAGTAACCCCTCAGCTCCACGGAAATCAGGGAGTTTTCTAACTCCAGCGCTTTGAAGCCCCATCATGTGTTTTGAATCAAATTTAGACAAACTGAGGCTGCGTCTCAAGGAGAGTAATGGTTGAGGGGGACAATACTCGTAAAGCTACATCTAGCCTGTGCTTTGTAGCTCACAGAGCACTTTTACATGCAATACTCTCACTCGATATCACATCAACCCAGCTTGTCCCCGTTTTACAAGTGAGGAAACTGAGTGTCCCCTTTCCCTTATACGGCCGGCTAATAAAGGGCAGGGCCAAGACCCACTCCAGTTTCCTAACTTCAGATACAGAACTCTTTCCAGAACCCAAGACATCCACCACTGGGCAGGGCAGCATAATAAATAGTTATTAGACTGCCTGGGTTCAAATCCTCGTTCTGCCACTTTTAACCTGATAACCATGAGTCAATTTCTTAACTTCCCTCTGCCTCAATTTACTCATCGGTAAAATGAAGATAACTAACAGAACTCACAGGTTGTGTTGATAACATGTCATGTGATATATGTAATTCACTCTGAATAATGCCTAGTGCATGGTGAATACTTGGTAAATATAAGCTATTATTCTTGTGGAGGTAGAATATTAGAATCTTTCACTTTGCTACTGAATTATTTTATAACCCTGGAATCATATTCCCAGGTGCCAAAAATCTGGCCATAAAAACAAACCCAGAGTTATAGCTACAGGTGGGAAGGATCAAAGAGAAGACAACTTTTCACATTACATATATTGCTACATTAACCTCCCACAGAGCACAGATAGTGAAAGAAAGAAACTGTCTCCATTCCTTTGCTTAGACCAGAAATAACAGGAGAATGAACAGACATATTTAGTGAAGGCTTAATTTGATGACAGTGGGAACAAGAGGTAATCAGGAAAATGGGAAGGGTACAGAGTAGGAGTGGGGAATAGCCTGGATTTCTAACACAAAACATTTACAATCGATTTGGAATCCAGTCAATCAAGCAAGGGGGCATCATGCAACAGGGAATAGAAGAAAAAGGTTGTGTTGGCAGCAGAATGTTGAGCTGATTGGCAAAGAGAGATGAGAGACAAGGAGTTTATGGCTGCAAACTTTTCAAACATCATTTATTAAAAACACAGATAAGAGGTGTTCACTGGAGACTCTTTTGACAACCAACTAATGAACGTGAATGAATAGAACAGTCACATTTTAAGATTCCCTCAGAGAGTCTGGGGGATGGGTGTTTAGATCTTTATAAGTTAAGTACTTCTCAGGGGAGGATTTAAAGATGTAAGGATATGTGACAGAAGGACACAGCTCTGGGTCCAGAGCAATTCCCTCACTCACAGCTGTGTGGTTTTGGGCAGCTTACTTAACCTCTCTGCACCTTGGGGCTTGAAAATCTACAACGATGCCTGTTTGATGGGCTTGCTATGAAAATTAAATGAAATAACACATGTAAAGTGATTCCCTGTCCACAGTAGGCAGAAAATAAGTGATGGTGATAGTAAAGATGGAAGTAGTACAAAATTCTTAAATCAGAAGGGGAAAACTTATGGGATCAGGGAGATTTCAAAATAACAACTATTTAGGCAGTTTTGAAGGCAAAACTTTGTGAATGCTGTCAGAGCTGAATAATAAAAGTGGGTGTACCCTGCTGCATGTTAGAACAGCAAGGCAAGACTCAGTGAGAACAAACAAATAACTGAAGGGTTGAGACAAGAATTGAGAGGTGAGAAAAGCTTGCAATAAACAATGAAACCATTACTGAAAATCAACCAGTTTATGATCTGCCATATTTGAAGTTGTTAAATGACTTTTTAGTGGCCAAGAGACAGGAATTCGCAGGTAAAGGAACTCTCAAAAATAAAGTTACAAATACAACCAGACATATTTCACTTTATATAATGGGAATATCATGGACACATAGTTTATCAGTAAAATTTTAGTAAATAGATTCATATGATAAATGTACTAACTCACCTAGTCAAAAGAAACTTAAATTAAGTAAATTCCTTTATAAAAGGAAAAGGGAGAAGCAGAAACACTTTGCAAAACTATATGACAACATCTGCTAAAGCTGAACGTATGCATAGCCCATGATCCAGCAGTTTACGCCCAGAAATATGCTTAATAAAAATACATGCATATACAGTAGAAATGACTGTACATATTCAGCAAAGACACATACAGAATGATGATTAGCAGCAAAATTCATGATAGCTAAAAGGGAAACCACCCAAACGCTCGTTGCCAGTAGAATGGATTAATGAATTGTGATACAATGGAATATCATACAACAATGAGAATGAACAAATCACAATGACACCAACATGGGTGAATGAACCTCACAAACATAATGTGGAGCAAAAGAAACTAGACACAAAAGATGACACATTCTACAATTCTATTTACATTAATGTCAAAACACTTAAAACTTCTCTATGGTAAGGCGAGGTAGTGATTGGAAAGTGGCAGGAGGAGGGCTGCTAGTGGGCTAGTTATGTTCTGTTTCTTGATCTAGGTGCTAGTTACACAGGTGTGTTCATTTGTAAAAATTCATCAAACTGTATACTTAGGGTTTGTGCATTTTTCTATTGTATATGACATACTTCTTATAAAGTTTGCATTAAAAAAGAAGAGATTAACTAGCATTTACTATTGGTAGACACTGTGCTAGGAAGTTTACCTGCATAATCTCATTTGACCTTGACAGACAACTGTGCAAGGTTAAGTGTTATTCCTATTTTAAGATACAAAGTGACCAAGGCATTAAGATTATGTCACTTTCTCAAGGTTACACAGTTCACAAGTGGTAGATCTGAGGTCTGGACTCAGGTCTCACTGGCTTAGAAGCTCGTGCTCTGTTCAGGAGACCACATTATACTCTATGAAGCATCTTTTGGAAATAAAAATAACTATTTCTTTATATATCTGTATTTAGCATTTGTTAGGTTTCTTTAACATTTAAAATGGGAGATATCAGTATTCCCATCAGATGTCATTTTTTGTTTGAAATTTTGAACAAAATACTAAAACTCCATGACACTGACCCAATGAAATCAGCTCCATGGTCAACTTGAGAAACTGAAGAAGGCAACAAAGCGAGTGTGCCTGAGAACAGATTAGGGAGAAAACAGCTCAGAAATCACCAAGTGTCTACCCATGAAGGAAAAATGGAAAAGCTGGAGAAGTATTAAAAGCTTTCAATACAAAACTTTCTACAAACCAAACTGACAGTCTGTTTCCTAGTCTCTCACGTTCCTCTTGGAGCCTGAAGGTAGCAACGTAAAGATCTCTGATTAAGACTGACTTCTCATGAATGATGGGCTGTAGCTCTATGCAGAAGCTTGTGGAGCAGAATCTCGTTAGGAATCAGGCCTCAGCAATAGAATCACTGGTGTAACAAGAGAGAAAAATGAAGATTGATTCACGAAGACCAGAAAGCTAACCTCTGCAAAAGCAAAATGCAAAGTTCTGCATGAGTTCCTACAGAAGTCGTCTGGCTCTTGAGGTCCTAAACTCCTTCTCTGCCTATGTGCTTGGAGAGTCTGCTTCCCTCATCGTTCCCTCCCAAGTCGTCTTCCTCTCTCCCTCACCACTGACTTCTGGGTATCTCTGATTCTGAGGTGAGCTCTGGGGCCAGACTCTCTGGGCTCAAATCTCAGCTCTACCACTGACTTACCGCATGACCTTGGGCAGCATTTGACTGTCTTGTGTCTCAGCCATCTCACCTGTAAGATGGGGATAATAATAGTACCACTTCATAGAGTTGTAACTATTAAGTGAGTTAATATAGGTGAGATACTCAAAATAGTGCCTAGCACATAGCACTAAGTAAATGTTGGTGGTCATTATTATTCATTACATATGATAGTCCCCACACATACAATTCCCAAGAAAAAACCATAATTTTCCTTCTTTATAATTGCTGATTATTTTTATCATAGTACTTACTAGTATTTACATTTATTTGTTTATCTTCAGTATTCTCCCACCAAAAAAAAGGCTATCTCCATGACAACAGAGACCATATCTCCTTCCTGTTCACTATTCTATGTCTCATTGCCAAATACAGTCCCGGGAATACAGAAAGCTCACTAGGAGTTACTAAAATAAATGAACTGCAATTACAACTATCCTTTATTATCCAAATTATTTCCATTTATGACACTGAATAGCAAGTTTGGACAGTGAGAGATACTGTGTAATCCAAATCTGTTTAATTCCTGATTTTCTGATAGCGCCAGCAGCAAGAGTTTGGAGAGACAAGGATTAATCTGAAATTGTATTTGTAACAATGACTTCTGATTTTGAATGACAAAAGATGTCTGTATAAGAAGAATTGCAAACAAAATCCTCTTTTTTTCTTCCTGGAAATTTCTACAATCAAATAGGCCTTTCCAATGCCTTCTGTCCACTTTGTCTCTTTGTCTTGCTCCCTTTTCTCTGTTAACACTCCTTATCCTGACATTGAAATCACAATCCCTGGAAGAAATGTTTCAGCACCACGGACAGCGACACGTGGGCTGGAGGTGGCTTTTTCTGCGTTTGGGAGGCGAAAGGTTGTCTCTGCTACATAGTAAAAGCCTGGCCTTTTTTAAGAGTCCAAACTACTGGGAATGCAATCATTACCATCATAACAGTAACAAACTTCTACTGAGCATTTTTGTTTGTTTGTTTTTTTCTTTTTTTTTTTTTTATCGCAGCATATTATGGGGGTACAAATGTTAAGGTTACATACATTGCCCTTGCCCCCCTACTGAGCATTTTAAAACAGGTTGATGTTTGTGTAAAAAGTATTTCATATACTATCTCATATTCACAATAAACTAATGCAAATGTGTTGTTTACGTTTTTTCTTTTTAATTGATTTATAACAGTTGCACATATTTTGGGGGTACATGTGACATTTTGATACCTGAATACAATGTGTAATGATCAAATCAGGGTAACTGGGATATTCATCATCTCGAACATTTATCTTTTTTGTGTTGGAAACATTATAAATCTTCTAGCTATTTTGAAACATACAATAAATTAGTGTTAACTATAACCTCCCTACTGTACTATAGAACACTAGAACTTATTCCTTTCATCATTTCCTGATTCAGAATATGAGGAATGCAGTTCTTCTGAGTCAAGTAAAATGCCACACAAATTCCCCTATTTTGCTGTGACTGCACTGAGTTTTAAAGAAGAATAATTCATACGCGTGTTTTTTGTTTGCCTGTTTTGTTAATTAGGAAAGAACTTGATTTCTCTATAAGGACACTAATAGTTTTAAGTGCCTTTATGTGCCAGGCACTGTGTTGGGAGGCTTTACGTGTACTTTATCTCATTTAATTTCCATGTCAATACTGCAAAAGCACTGGATTTAAAGCCAGAAAGCCCTCAATTCCAATCTAGACTCCACCTTGAGAAAGTCACTAAACATCTCTCTAAGTATCTTTTTTAATCTATAAAATGAAGATAGTATTTCCTAACAGCCTGGAAACCCCAGTCTACAACTCCTTATTATAAGGAATCTTAGTATTTTTAATGTAAAATTGGGATAATAACTGCTTACTACAGATTGAGTGGGAGGTAGGCAGTAACATAGCACTAAGGTAAGAATGAATTGCCAGATTTGTGAGCGAGTGAGAAGACTACCCTGGTAGCAGTGAAAGAAGAGGGGCAGGATGCAGAGGGTTGAATATGTACATGGGGAAGGACAAGAGCCAAACTCCAGAGGGCCTCAAAAGCCAAACCAAATCATTCAGACATACTGAAAGCCTTGAAGGACTTCTCTAAATGGCTAGGACCATGTTTCCCATTTCTTTCCTATCGCCCACAGTCACTACCATAGGGCTGGCACATAGTAAGTGTTTAATAAATGCACATTTATCACATGAAAGGTTTCAATGAAGGTCAGAGAGCAGTCAGTGGCCTGGGTGCCATCCAAACAGATTACAACCTGATGCAATGATGGGCCGGATCCAACAAGGGGAAGTGGAAATGAGGTAACTCCGAGATCCTACAAGTTGATTCAGAAACTAACTGCACAAAACCAGGATGAAGATGTAGGAGTGTCTGCCCTGGTTGCAGGAAACAGTAAGTCTCAGCATGTACCATTCTCTTCACTCCCTCAATCAGCCACTACCCACTGAGCACTCATTGTGGGGCAGGCACTGTGCTAAACCATAGTACTGCGACAGATACAGACCCTGCCTTCAATAAAGCTCACATTCAGTGCAGGAATACAGCTCCCTGCTCACCCCGAAAAAAACACCCAAATAAATAACCTATGAGCAACTTCATACTTAAACCTGTGAAAGTTTGGATATGAGTCTAGAATGTGAGAGATGCCACCCAGTACATTAGCTGTTCCCTGAGCTTCATCAACAGAATAACCAAAGTTCTCTTGAGTGATCGCAGTTCAGACGGTAGGGATTTACTTAATAAGTAATTGAATCTACTCAGTTCCTCAGTCTGGATAGAGAGGCCACCTTGCTGAACTAAGTTGGATGAAGAAAACACCCAAGACGCTGACATGGGAATAAGAGAGGATGTCAAGCAGGATTTTGTCTTTTAATTGTTCAGGAAAAACTGGGCACAAAAGGCTCCACATACTCATATTTAAGTTCAAAGAGCTACCAGCTTTGAGGTCAACCACATGCATTTGCACACAGGGCTCTTTGAGAGTCATCAGGGTGAAGATTCAGTCCTCTCACACCACCATGCTCACCAGCTAACGTAAGCAGAGGATTAAGGGCTAGAGTGGTGGTCCTATAGGGAGTTCACTATTCCCTCTACTCACCCCTTTGCAGGAAGGGAATGGGCGCTTTCTCACCATGAGAGCTCATCTCCAAAGACAGCTGTCAACATTTCCTCCCCTCCCTGTAGATACATGTTCCATTGAAACATAGACTCACTTTCCCTCCCCTTAAATCTAGACTGGCCTTGTCATTGTTTTGACAGCAGAATGTGATGGAAGAAACGTCCCAGGACTTCAGAGCCCAGGCTTGAAAAGTCCTGGCAGCTTCTGCTTTCTCTCTGGGAGGAAGTCAGCTGCCATGTAGGAAGTCAAGATACCCATGCTATGAGGAAGCCTAAGTTAGCAACGTGGTGATACCACGTAGAGGAGAATGGAGGAACTCAGTTATATGACCCCGGTTGAGCTATCCAACCTGGTCCTCTGCTGTTTAAGCTATTCCAGACATGATGAAGCATACACTAGCCACCTCCACTGTGCCCTGAGGAACAGGATACATCAGAAGGGTATAAAGGGCCCAGCCAGCTGGATCCTGGGTGAGGCAAACCACACATCATATTCCAATTAGAGCAGGAACCACCACTGAAAATTCTCCTCTTAGTGTAGCCATGAGGTTCAGATTGAGAGAAAAAAAATGGAAAGAGGAAGGAGGGCACAGTGAGTCTAGCTGGTTGTGGAGACAGAATCCCACTAGCAAGAGTATTTTATTTAACTCTTATTGAGGATTTACCAGAAGTCCAGAGCTGTGCCAAATGCTTTATATATGAACTCATTTAATCCTCACAAAGGATACCACAGGTCGCCACTATTAGTACATCACTCTCAGCATTTATAGGTGAGGAGACAAGGTTCAGAGAGCTCAGGTGACATTCCCAAGATCATGCACACAGCAAACGACAGAAATGGGATTTGAATCCAGGTCAGTCTGGGACCACAGCTCAAATAAACATTAAGATCTGGCAACTGTAGTGCAATAGCTGTTACTTTCATTGCATATTTAAGTTCTAACGGACTTTTATTTTGTGTGCACACATTTATTCAACACAAACTTCACTGGTAATTCTGAAGAAAGGTTAAGTAAATATAAAATGTGTTTGTACTGACAGAATACTGCCTTGTTATGTTGTGTTCTGATTTATATTTTAATTTTCAAGATTTATTTTTCAATGTAAATGGAAAAAATGGAAAGCATTAATAAACAGGTTGCAATTCTCCACCCTTAGAGATACTAAGAAAGAACAAAATGAATAAAGAGACTGTTTAAGAAGTCTAACAGTGCTTTGGGGTTTTACTTCAAACCACAGTAAAGATTCCAATTCCTTTTTGTATTATTTTGGAAGATAGAATGATGTTTCTTTTTTTTTTTTTTTTTT
>CAUYRT010070779.1:0-24850 GCA_963574885.1 Lepilemur ruficaudatus
GGCACATGCCTGTAGTCTAAGCTACTTGGGAGGCTGAGGCAGAAGGATTGCTTGAGCCCAGGAGTTTGAGGTTGCTGTGAGCTAGGCTGATGCCATGGCACTCTACAGCCTGGGCAACAGAGTGAGACTCTGTCTCAAAAACAAAAAAAAAAACAAAAAAAAACCCCACAAAAAACAAAAAAAAACAACAGCCATTCTAACAAATGTGAAGTGATAGCTCATTGTGGTTTTGATTTGCATTTCCCTGGTAATTAGTGATGTTAAGCACCTTTTTGTATCCCTGTTGGCAACTTACAAGTCTTCTTTGAAGAAATGTCTATTTAAATCCTTTGCTCATTTTAAAATCAGGTTATTTGCTGCTTTGCTATTCAGTTATATGAGTTCCATTTATATTTTGGATATTAACCCTTTATCAGATATATGATTTGAAGATATTTTCTTCCATTCCATTGGTTGCCTTTGTATTTTGTTGATGCTTTCCTTTGCTGTGCAGAAGATTTTTAGTTTGATGTATTCCTGTTTGTTTGTTTTTGTTTTTGTTGCCTGTACTTTTGGGGTCATATCTAAAAAATCATTGCCAAGACCAATGTCAAGAAGTTTTCCTCTATGTTTTCTTCTAGAAGTTTCATGGTTTCAGATCTTACATTTAAGTCTTTAATCCATTTTGAGTTGATGGTGTGAGATAAGGGCCCAATTTCATTCTTTTGCGTGTGCCTATCCAGTTTTCCCAACACTATTTATAGAAAAACTATTCTTCCCCATTGTGTGTTCTTGGTGCTCTTCTTGAAAATTAGTTGACCATATATGTGTGGGTTTATTTCTGGGCTTTCTATTCTGTTCCATTGATCTATGTGTCTGTTTTTATGTTAGTACCGTGCTATTTTTATTACTATAACTTTGTAATATAACTTGAAATCAGGAAGTGTAATGGCTCCAGCTTTGTCCTTCTTGCTCAAGATTGCTTTGGCTATTTGGGGTCTTTTGTGGTTCCATATGAATTTTAGGATTCTTTTTTCTATTTCTGTGAGGAATGTCATTGGACTTTTGATAGAGATTGCATTGAATCTGTAGACTGCTTTGTGTAGTATGGACATTTAAACAATATTAATTCTTCCAGCTGATGAACATGGGATATCCTTTCATTTATTTGTGTTTTTTTCAATTTCTTTCATTGATGTTCGTAGTTTTCACCTCCTTGGTTACATTTATATTTAAATATTTAATTTTTTTTGGTCCTATTGTAAATGAGATTGTTTTCTTAATTTTTTTTCTGGAAGTTTGTTGTTAGTGTATAGAAATGCGACTGATTTTTATACATTGAATTTTAGAATGTTTCCATCACCCACAAAAGAAAGCCCATACCCTTTAGCAGTCAGCCCTCATTCCTCCCATTTCCCAAGCCCTGGCAATCACTACTCTGCTTTCTGACTTTATAAATTTGCTTATTCTGGACGTTCTATATAAATGAAGTCATACAATACATGGTCTTTTGTGTCTTGCTCCTTTTACTTAGCATAATGTTTATAAGGTTTATCATTGTTGCAGCATGTATTGGAACTTCATTACTTTTCATGGCTGAAGAGTATCCCAGTGTATAGATAGGCCACATTTGTTTACCCATTCATCAGTTGATAGACATATGGATTGTTTCCACTTGGGGGATATTATGAATAATGCTGCTATTAATATTTGTGTTTAAATTTTTGTGTGGTCATGTATTTTTATTTCTCTAGGGTATATACCTAGGAGTAGAATTGCTGGGTCATATGGTAACATTGTATGTTCAACTATTTAAGGAACTGCCAAACTGTTTTTCAGATCAGCTGTACAACTTTACATTCCCACCAGCAAAGTATAAGAGTTCCAATTTCTCTACATCCTCACCAACACTTGTTATTCATTTTTAAAATTACAACTACTGTGTGTGAAGTGGTATCTTATTGTGGCTTTGATTTGAATTTTCCTAATGACTAATGATGTTGAGCAGGTTTTCATGTGTTTATTGGCCATTTGTATCTTTATTTTCTTTAAAGAAGTATCTATTCAGATCCTTTGCCCAATTTTAAATGGGTTATTTGTCTTTTTATACCTGAGTTGTAAGTTTGCATATTCTGGAACTAAACCCTTATCAGATATATGGTACATATATTTTCTCTCATTCTGTGGACTTTCTTGATAGTGTCCTTTGATGTATGAAAAGTTTTAGTTTTGATCAAGTCCAGTTTTTTTTCTCTTTTCTTTTGTTGCTTATACTTTTGGTGTCATCTGACTGCTTTTTAAGGCAGTAGTTCTTGATCTTTTCTACCCTATGACCAACCCAGCCCCATTCCCAATCACTCTGGTGAAGGTCCTTGGTCCCAAGCAAAGACACTAAAAACTCACTTTTTCTGAGAACACTGACATGCTTACAGGCCTTCAGCTGTGGTGTGGCTAATTGGGAAGCTGTGAGGCCTGACCTAATTAATGGGATGGACAGAGGCAGTAGAAAACTGTATTTCCATAGTTGTACAACACAATCACACTCAACTATTTCCATTAGTAGTTGAAGGTTGTTATAATACTATGGAAGAAATGTAACCTTTGCAGTGGCTGAACAATACAAAGATGGGATATTTTTCAAATGCCTTTAGTAGCAGTGGCAATGAATGCATTTGTTTTGATAAAAGTATAAAGACAAAAATAATATTGGGAATAACCATAACTCATAACTGATAACCGATATGAATACTCTGTTTCCCACCAAGACTAGTCTTACCTAGGTTGAGAACCCATACGCTGTTTGCCTCCATGTCTCTACTCTGTGTCTCTTAGACTTTCCCCTACTTCATCTTTATGTGCCCAAACTTTAAAGCCCAGCTCACTTTCATGAAGCTTTCTGTGATGTCTCTCTTCCGTAATCCTCAAAAACGGCCAGAGGTGAGGGACACTAGTCAACTGCAGGTGGACTGATGACCTGGGGGAGAGCCAGGGTTCAGGACGAAGAGGTGGAGAGAGCCTCTAGTTGACAGAGCCATGCGGAAGAGGAGTTTGATTTTATAGACTAGGGGTGGCCAAATAGTGCAATGGTGAAATGCTCAGCTACTAACATGCTGTGTGGCCTTGGGAAAATTGTTTGCTCTCTCTGTGCATGTGTTCAATGAGATTATATTAGTACCTACTTCATAAGGCAGTTGAGGAAATTAGATTAATTTATAAATGCAAAGGGCTGAGAACGATGCTCCCTTAGAGCAGAGCTTGACAAGAAACATCAACTCATTAGAGGTTTTATTCATATATTTAAAAATTTTATTTGGTTAAAAGCTCAGGCTTCTCACATCAGAAGCCCAGGGGCAGGTCTCAAGGGCCTCAAGTTCCACCCCACAGGGAGTTCTCATAGACGTTATCATGTGCACAGAGCACACTGGGATGTGGTAGGTAGCAGAGATGACGGTACAACTGCAGTGTCTCCAGTAATATTTGGATACAAAATTTGGAGCAGACATAAGAAATCTGAAAATATTTACAAATGAACTATTAGAATTTATAAGCAATGTCATTTACATAAACCAGCAACAAATAGAAAAAATGTACCCGATACCATTGACTATAGCAACAAAAACATCAATTACATATACTTTAATATAACAAAAGATGTACAGGATCACCAACCTGAATGCTATAGAGCATTTTCTGATGGAAATTAAAGAAGATCTAGAGAAGCAGAGGTAGATATCATGCTCATGGACTGGAGGGTCAATATTGGTAAGATGTTAATCCTCTCCAAATTGATCTACAGACCCAATGTAATTCCAATAAAAATAGTAGTTGTGTGTGTGTGTGGGGGGGTGCAGGTGTGTGTGTAAATTGACAAGCTGATTGTGAAATTTATATGGACACGTAAAGGGTTGGGAACAACTAAGACAATTTTGAAGATAACAAAGTTGAGGGGCACTTACACCACCTTATATCAAGATTTATAAAGCCACAGTAATTAAGACAGTGTGTTATTGACACAAAGATATAAAAAATATCCTGAGCAATGGAACAGAATAGAGTACAGAAGCTGATGCAATACCTGTCACTTGATTTATGTCAAAGATGCTACTGCAGTGCAGTGGAGGAAGGATGGCCTTTTTAGTGAATGTTGCCGGGCCTCATCATTCTCCTCAGACCTGAAGTTAAGCACCACTTCTTGAGCTCTGTCCATGATTTGGACCTGTTTGTTAATGGTGTCACCAAAGGAGAAAATATTAAGAAAAGGAGAGGGCTGGCTGGGTCCTAAGAAACACTAACATATGAGGGACTCATGGAGAAAGCCCGCAGAGGAGAGGAGGAAGGAGTGGTCTGAGAGGCAGGAGGCCAATCAAGACCACATAGGGGCCTGTAAGCTAAGTGCTTCCAGAAGAAGAGAGCATCAGCTGTGCCCAATGCTGTTGAGAGTGAGGAAGATGAAGATTGAGACATGCCCCTTGGATTTGGCTAGCTGGAGGTCATTGGAGACCTCGACAAGAATTATTTTGGTGGAGTAATGGATTTAGCAGCCTGACTGGAGAGATTGGGGAGACAGGGGTGGAGAAGGAGTGCAGAGAAGGGGTGGAGGCTATCATTTGGAAGAATTTTGCTATAAAGGGGAGTAGAGCCAAAGGAGACAGCTGGAGGGACATGTAGAGTCAGGGAAGGAGGTTTTTGTAAGGATGTGAGCAACAAGGTTGTCTTGTGCTAAAGTGACAATGCCAGTGACCATAATTAATTATGTGGCTGACTTTATTCTAAAAATGTTTCATGCGTTATCTTATTCAATCTTCACCACAACTCTGTGAGGTACGCAGATGCAATTACTAACCCAAGTTTGCAGCTGAGGAAATAGAGGCTCAGTGAGATTAAGCGACCTAGCCTAGGTTGCCAAGCTAATGAGTGGCAGACTTGGTTCTGATCTCAGAAGAGTGTCACCAGAGTCTGTGCTCTTAAGCAACCTACGACACTGCCTCCCAGATTATAGGAAGACAGTGGAAAGATTGGAGGGATGGAAAGGCAAGAGGGGCCAGGCCAGTGAGGTGCTGAGAGACTGCAGGCTGTGGGAGCCTGAGCCCAGGGGAGGACGGACCCGAGGTGGAGAGACATACAGCTAGCAAGTGGCCAAATCTGAATCCAAACTCAGGATTCTTGGACCTCAGAGAGTGGATAGGAGGAAACAAGGACTGTCTCTGTGGGCTTGGAGATGCAGAGCAAACATGAGGCTGCTTTAGAATAACCCTTCTTGTTTTTTTTTTTTTGAGACAGAGTCTCGCCCTGTCACCCAGGGAAGAGTGCAGTGGCATCAGCCTAGCCTCAAACTCCTGGGCTCAAGCGATCCTGCTGCCTCAGCCTCCAGAGTAGCTGGGACTACAGGAACACACCACCATGCCTGGCAATTTTTTTCTATTTTTAGTAGAGATGGGGTGTCGCTCTTGCTCAGGCTGGTCTTGAACTCCTCACCTCAAGTGATCCTCCTGCCTCGGCCTCCCAGAGTGCTAGGACTACAGAAGTAAGCCACCGTGCCTGGCCAACCCTTCTTGTTTTGTTAGCAGCCTGTTTCTACAGGCAGAACAAGGAGCTGGGAGATAAGGGGTCAGTGCTCAACTTCAACTGTGCCCCCGACACACTGAGGGACCCTGGGCAAGCACATTGTACTTAGCGCCAATCTAGGCTCAACCTCTTTTATCCGCCTTGTGGCCTAAGCAACAAAACTGCAAGTAAGTGACCACCCAGACTTTTTGCCCCACCTTGGGCCCTCCAATATCACCCAGCCAGGTCTGCCCCACTCCAGGCCTGCCACTTTTATTAATTCAACAGATATTTGATTGCCTTCTTTGTGCCAGGCACTATGCTAGGGGCTGGGAGTCCAGAGGTGAACAAGATTGACAGATCCGCACAGTCAGGAAGCCTACAGCCTGCAGGGGCCACAGACCATGAGGAAGCAACTGCACAAGGTGCTTGTGCGAAAGACTGTGGCGGATGCTAGGAAGTTAAAGAACGGAGTGCTGTCTTGGAGAGTGCGGAAGGATGGACGAGCTGCTGTAGACAGGGTGGTTGGGGAAGGCATCTCTTGATGAGGTGATGCTTGAGCAGAGACCTGGGTGATGTGACGATGTATGGACAGAGCATTCCAGGCACAGGAAATAGTGGGCATAAGAGTGCTGAGACAGGAACAAACTTCCATGCTAGGCGAATGGCGAGAAAGCCAGTGTGGCTGGGGTGGAGTGAATGAGAAGGACAGTGGGAAACAAGGTCAGAGAGTTGAGGAGGCCAGGTCATGTAGGGCCTTGTGGGCCATGGGCCATGTGCACAGGCCAAATAATGCCCCCTGAGATGCCCACACCCGAATTCCTGGAACCTGTGAATAGGGTAGCTTACATGGCAAAAGGGACTTTGCAGAGATGATTAAGGTTACCGACCTTAACATAGGGAGATTAATCCTGGATTAACCAGGTGGATCCAATCTAGTCACATGAGCTCTTCAAAGCAGAGATTTTTCTGGCTGGAGCCAGAAGAGATGCAGTAGAAGTCAGAGAGATTGGAAGTGTGAGGACTGAGCATACTGTTGCTGGCTCTGAGCTGCAGGGGCCATAGTCAAGGACTAGAGACAGGTCTTTAGGATCTAAGGGTAGTTCCTGCCTTACAGCCAGCAAGAAAATGGGGACTTCAGTCCTACAACAGCAAGGAACTGGAAGAATCCAACAACCTGAATGAGCTTGGAAGCAGATTCTTCCCAGAGCCTCCGGATGAGAGCCCAGCCAACCAACACCTTGATTTTGGCCTTGTAAGACTCAGAGCAGAGAAATCAGTTGAGTCCACTCAGACTTCTGTTCTCCTCCAAAACTATGAGATAGTAAGTCTGTGTTTTATGCTGCTAAGTTTGTGGTAGTTCCTTACAGCAGCCATGGGAAATGAATACACCACGGTGAGGACTTAGATTCAATGTATAAGTACAGGGGGAAGCCACTGGGAGGTTTTAAGCAAGACAGTGACACAATTTGATTTCCATTTCCAAAACTCACCATCACAGTGGTGGGGCGAATGGACTGTAACGGAGCAGGAATAGAGGTTGGGAGATGAATTAGGCTTTTGCAGTTGGTCAGGAGAGAGATGGTGGTGGCTTGGATAAGGTGATGGCAGTCAGGGTGGAAGAAAGAGAGCAGATTTGTGATATGTTTCGGAGTTAGAAACTCAATGAAAAATTGGATGTGGGCAAAGATGGAGGGAAAGATCAAGAATTACATTACGGTTTGAGCAACTGGGTAGATTATGGAGTCATTTCCTGAGACGGGAAAGACTAGATGAAGAGCAGGTGGGTTTTTGGGCAGGGGGTAAGGGATCAGGGCAGTGGATGGACAGGGAGCTGAGGAAGATGACGAGCTCAGTTTGGGGCATGTGGAGTTTGAGGTGAAGACATCCAGTAGGCAGCTGGATGTAAGTGCTGGACCTTAGGGGAGAGAGGAGCTCATGATTGCTGGACCAATCAGTCAGAAAGCTTCCCAGGAGTCCTTTTGGCCTTCCCAGTCAGGGCTTTAGGTGGAGCTAGCTGTCTGTAGTGCTGGTAAACTCCAGGTTGGCAGGTGACAAAAAACATTGACTCCGCTTCCTAAGCCCTGGAATTCCTTACTCAAAGAACACTCAGCTGCTCAATCATGCTGAGGATTATTATTATTATTATTATTTTGTGGCCAGAAAGCCTCTAGCAGGCAAAGAGGCTTGGGGAGTCGATGCCAGGGATGGCATGCATATGGGCAGTAGCTCCCCATTCCTGGGCCACTGAGTAGACCAGGATCAATCCTCTGGATGGAGAATGCAATAGGGCCTGGAACCAGCATGAGTCCTAGGAAGTGGATGGTGCCTTCAATTGTGTCTAATCCACCTATCCCGAGAGAGCATCTGGATGAGGGCTCTATCTGGTCAGTGGTTCTGAGGAGGAACGCAGATATGCCCTTTCTTATTCCTGGCTTCAAGCAAGGGGCCAAGGACAGCCATGGAGCTGACTTCATCTCCTATGGGCTCTGTATGTTGGTATTCGCTTTGAATCTTCTGTCATCAGTGATACTACCTGCTATCTCTTTTGTAGCAGCCATCTATAGACTTTTGGATCATTCCTCTTCATCCCATGGAAATTTTAGCCCCTGGTTTACCATGACTCTCTCTAACATGACTTTTTCCATAATTCTTGGTGATCCTAGGATCCATATAGATGATTCTTCCAATATTCGGGCTTTTCCTTTTTTTTAACTTCTCTCTCCAAATGATCTTGTCCACCACTCATATCAGCCAGAGTCTATTCAGGAGACAAAACCATGCCAGTTATTTCAACAGAGAATTGTGCTCTAAGAATAAAACTGTTAACTGGGTAACTAAAACGGGAAAAAGAGATATTGTGGAGGCAACTTCAGGAAGAAGCTCCCACCCCGGGCTAAGGGAACAAAGGAGGTAATAACAACTTAGAAACTTATAGACGGGGCCCCATGAGCCTGGACCAAGAGTTCTAAGGATGCTGTGCAGATGACTGGTGCTAGAGTCTCTAAGCTTGGAAGAGGGGCATGTGCAGCTGGGACTCAGATGTCAGCGGGGGTGGGTGCTGGCTAGTGTGCATGTTGTTGAATTTGGAGGAGGGACTGTGGGGCAGGGACCTAGACCTCTGAGGAGGGAACTCTGGCTGCCTTTCCTTCTGTCTCTGAGCTCAGTAGAAGGACCCAGACCTGTAAGTGTGCCTATGCATGTTGTGGCAGTGGGAAGGTTGGGGTGGGAGGGACATACCAGCAGCTGGTTCCAGAACATCACACTCTGCTGGTTTTTCTTTTCTTACTGACAGGGTACTCTCAGTGTTCTTTTCTGCTTCCCCCTCGTCGCCTCATGTCTGGAACTTCTCTTTTCTGACCCAACTCACTGCCTTATGTTCTCACTTCGTCTCATGCCTTTAAATACACATGCCTTTAAATAATCTGTTGCTTTCCAAATTTATATTTCCAACCAGTCCAGACTCATATCTTACTGCCTACTCAACGTCTCCACTCAGATGTTCAACATTTTCATCTCAAACAAATGCGCACGTCCCAAAGTGAGCTCCTAATATACCCATTCTTTCCTGCAGTTGTATTGTTGCAGTAGCCTCCCAGCTGCTTCTGCTGTGGGCTCCTGTGGCTGACTGGCCATGAAGACCTGAGCTCCTTCTTCCACAGTTGAGACTTGTTGCAGGGAAGTAGCTGCCCAAATTCCTTTCTATTCAAATAGGACTATATGACTAACTCTCGCCATTGGAGCGTGAGCAGAAAGAAGATGTGTCATATGAAATAAGATGACCATTATCTTATTTATAAGTAATAAGAAAAAAGATAACCAGTAATAAAAAACAAGATAACCATGTGGGTCAAGGTGGGTAAGAAGCAGGTGTTTCTCATTTCCTCTTCCTCTATGTCTGTGGTTTAAAACTGGGAGTGATTTTGCCCCCATACCCATCTGTGCCAGGGGACATCTGGCAGTGCCTGGAGACATTTGGTTCTCATGACTGAAGGGGGACATGTTACTGGCACTTAGTGGGAAATGGCCAGGGATTCTGCTAAACATCCTGTAATGCACAGACAGACACCACAACAAAGAATTATCCAGCCCCAACTGTCAATAATGCCCAGGGTGAGAAACCCTGTGGGATAGAATCTTTAGACCCTAGTGGTTGGCAGGACCACAAAATTGAAAGAACTTGGGTTCCTGAATAACTGTAATATGGATGAAAGGCCATCTACAAACCAGGAACGCCCATGTTGGACTGTTAAAATGAATTAAACCACTAAAATGTTGACGTTTATTTGTTAATTAAAATAGTCCCTTAAGTCATGCTCAACATAGTAGGTAGAGTGATCCTGTTGAATCAAAATTCAGGTTACATCAGCCCTCTACTCAGAAACTCCCAATATCTCTCCGTCACTCTCTGAGTAAAAGCCACAGTCCTTAGGACAGTCTAAAGAGCCCTACGCCTTTCTGGCTTCCTATGAGTCCTCTGGTCGTCTCTCCTATCACTTTCCCCCGTTCACTGTGCTCCATCTACCCAGGCTCCTTGCCTCCTCAAACGCTCTCGGCAGCTCCACCCAACATTCCTTAGCTCCTAGAACTCTGGCCTGGGTAAGGGTGCAGACAACTCTCTTCCACCTCTGGAGGCCACGTGCCCTAGCGCCCACCCCTCAGGGTGGGAAAGGGGAACTGCAGTGGTACCTCTGCCTGCTCCCAGCACTCAGGCCCGAGTCCAAGGGCAGATGGGAGGAGCCCTGGCTAATTCCTCCCAGCTTCCTCTTAGCCAAGCCTTCCAGTAGCAAGTTCACTTCACCCCTGGCGTGGAAGTTCTCCACTCACTCTGGCTCACCGTCGTTTTGCCAACCTTCCCCCCGAGGTTCCACACAGGAGGGGCCCTAATGGCCAGCTCGAGACCCGGGGACCCACTGCCAGCTTCCCTCCGAGGCTGTGCTGCGTTCACCTGTGACGGAGCAACACTCTCAGCCCCTGGTTGCTTCCTGGCTTCTTCAGCTCTACCCAGAAGCTTAGCCGCAGGAGCTTCCACCGCGACCTCCTCAGCCTCTGCTGGTGCCGCGGTGCCCTCTGCTGGTCAGCGTGCCACATGCCTCGGGCGCCGCTGAGAGTCCCGCACTCCGGGGAACTGTGCCTACACTCAGGGCACATGCCCCAGCCAGGGCTGCCCTGTCCCCGCTTCTGGGGCAATTGGCAGGCCACACCTCTAGATACCCGCTGCAGTCCGCTCCGCGTGGGTCGCTTTGTAACTTGGCTCCTCCTGCAGCTGGGCTGCTCCTCCATCCCTGGTGCCATCAGAAAGCCGATTATGTATTGGTCCTACCTCTCCAAGATGGGTGGACCAGAAGGTCAGCCCTTGACTCCAGCGAGGGGCAGGCTTAGGGACTCATCAGGCCACAGAATTGCCCCGTTTCCTATGGGCTCACTCACGATGCCTCGGCTTTGGGACTTGTATTTATTTCCTGTGGCTGCCATAACAACGGGCCACAAACAGGATGGTTTCAACAACAGAAACTTATTTTCTCACAATTCAGGTGGCCAGAAGCCCAAAATCAAGGTGTTGGCAGAGTCGCCTCCTTCTGGAGGCTGTGAGAGAGAATCTGGCGTTCCTTGACTTGGGTGCAGACTCCCACCTCTGTCCCCATCTTCACATTGCCTTCTCCTCTTCCCTTATAAGGACACTTGTCATTGGGTTTATAGCCCACCCTAAACCAGCACAATCTCACTTTGAGATTCTTAATTACATCTGTAAAGACCTTTTATCCAAATAAAGTCACATTCATAGCCTCCAGGTAGACATATCTTTCAAGGGCTGCTGTTCAGCCCACTACAGGGCTCATGTTAGGAGGGCCTCAGGAACACACTTCTATACCCTGAACCCCTTCAGCCCTTAAGGACCCAAAAGAGATCTGTGTATGGAGAGAGACACATCTAGTGACTGCTCACACATCACAGAGCAAATGTCTCACTGCTGCTGACACCAGAGGGACTGAAGAACTTAATACCAACCAGGTAGATGTGTCACCAGATTGGGATTGTACTGCCATAGTGCCAGGCATGTCCTTTAGGGCCACTCAGCTCACGGGGCCCTGACTCTGCTGCTGGGACCCGCCTGGCCAGCAGTGCTGGGTGGGGGAGGGATTTATGTATGTTCAATTCCTCACTGTGCCTCTCGTTAACTAGAGCAAGTTACTTAACTGCTCTCTACTTCAGCTATAAAATGGAGACTTCTGCTGGTGCCTGCTATTATTATTATTTTTTAGCCAGTAAAATATAGCAGTGGGAGAGGGGATTGTATACCAACTTTAGTGACACTAATGTTAATAAATTCTGATAACTCATTACCATTGGACCAACCAGTGCCTGCTATCATTATCTCAGCAGAACTATTTGGGGTGGAGTCTAGACCCCAGTGATGGTACCTCAGGAAGCTCCAAGTTCCAGACCCAGATGCCCTCTAAACTAACCAAACTCAAGTTCATATAAGGAGACATTGAGGATAAGTACCGTTTGGCAGAATAATGCACCCCTCAAAGGGTCCTTGTCCTAATCCCAGACCCTGTGAATATGTGACCTGATGCGCCAAAAGGGACTTTGCAGATGTGTTTCAGTTAAGGATCTTGAGATGAGAAATGGTCCTGGATTATCCAGGTGGGCCCTGCTACATTTAGTAGTAACTAAATGTAGTAACAAGGTATCCTTGTAAGAGAGAGTCAAGAAGGTCAGAGTCAAAGAAGGAGATGTGACTTCAGAAGCAGAGTCAAAGAGAGTGAGAGGGAGACAAGAGCAGGAGAGAGAGATTTGAAGCTGCTACGCTGCTGGCTTTGAAGATGGAGGAAGGAGCCTTGAGCCGAAGAATGCAAATGGCCTCTAGAAACTGGAAACTGATTCTCCCCTGGAGCCTTCAGAAGGAATGTGACCCTGCCCATCCAGTTTAGATTTCTGACCTCTTGAACTGTGAGAGAATAAGTTTTAAGCTACTACATTTGTGATAATTTGTTACAGCAGCCCTAGGAAACTACTGCAGTGCCCACTGTTGTCACTACCAGGGTCTTACAAGCACGCCTATCCTGCTGCCCATTGTATGGGGCACTGCATGTCAAGAAACTGGGACTGACTGTTAGCCTTGCCTCAATTCCCCAGGGCCCTCGGCCATTTCTGACTGAAAGCCCATGATTCAGCCACCTCCTGCAATACTTCCACCCGTGTTCAGAAACACCCCCCCTCCTACCACCACCAGGATGCATTTGTAGTTATTGTGGTCAGAAGGATGGCCATGACACCATGACCCCATGGACGAGATCCCACAACTGACCTCTTCTGCAGAGCCTGTGTCCCTCCTGACAATGGAAAAGAAGCCATACTCTGTATAATAATTTAAAGAGGTTTATTCTGAGCTAAATTTGAGAATCATGACCTAGAGCCACACCTAAGAAGCCTTGAGCAAGTGGACTGGCTGTGGCTGGGTTGCAGTTTGGTTTTATACATTTCAGGAAGACAGGGGTTACAGGTAAAGTCATAAATCAATACATGGAAGGAATACATTGGTTTGGCCCAAAAAGGTGAGACATCTCAAAGTAGGGGGAGGGGAGGTGCTTACAGGTTATAGGTGGGTTTAAAGACTCTTTGATTTATAATTGGTTTTAAAAGAAATGAAGCTTTGTCTAAACACTTGGAATGTTTTAACTTAAGATAAGGAAGTCTGTTAATCAGTGACAAGCCACCAGCGATATACCCAGACACAAGTAATTTGCTATATAAATTGAGGACCTGCAGGTTTGTCTTGCAGAGTCTTAGGCCTGTTAGTGAGTTACAAAGCATATCTACAAGAAGAGAGGGGGAATGATGAGGCATGTCTGACCTCCCTCCTCATGGGTAGCATCTCAGTTTTAGGGTATCCCCTTGGCAAAGAGGGGAGCTTAAGATTTTATTTTAGTTGACACTGCCTAGTGTGTGCACTCCCCTCATAGCCCCAGACCCAGGCCCTGGTGACCCAACCATTCACCCCACACAAGACCCAGCCCCTTTACGCTTTCCAAAAAGAAGCCACAAATATCAGAAGCATTATTGAACAATGCTAGTTTCACCAAAGATTTCTCAGGGGAGGTGGAAGAAGGCTTCATAATCACACATCCTTGAGTATGCTACTTTACTGAAGTCCAGGCTCTTCTCTCCCAGCCTCTGCACACAGTGTACTACAGCCAGGCACTAGGGCCAATCTTCCTAGAGGGTAAGGAGGAATTATAAATAACCAATGGATAGTTTTGTCTTGCTACTTATATGCCAAGGGATGGAAGGGGTTCATCAAGCCTTCCATCATTGTGCTCTTTGTGAACAAAACACGGGAACTCCCTTGGCCAGGATTCCTGGGGAGGGAGCCTCAATGCAGCCATAAGTCTAGAGCCTTCTCACTCCACTGATCCTGGATCTCTCTTTATTTTTCTTTTTTCTTTTTTTTTTGACACAGAGTCTCACTCTGTCGCCCAGGCTACAGTGTAGAGGTGTCATTGTAGCTGATTGCAACCTCAAGCTCTTGGGTTCAAGCAATCCCCTGCCTTAACCCTCCCTGAGTGCTAGGATTACAGGCGTGAGCCACTGTGCCCGCCAATCTTGGATCTCTTGAAAAAGCCCTGCAGGCCGGCAGTGTTTATGAAACAGAGTGGCCAGGGGCTCCCATCATTGTCTCTGAGGGGACAGCAAGTAGAAGACAGCTTTCTGTATGCATCTCAGCCAGTTAGAATATAATGATAACCATGATACTGACAGCTGCCTTCCATGGAGCACTTACTATGTGCCAGGCATTGTGCACAAAGATTCAGATAGGTTGACACAAATTAATATATGTTCTCTCATTAGCTTGTTGCAACAGCAACATGAGGTGGCTACTGCCAGAATCCATGCTTTATAGAATGTGGGGACTGATGCACAGGAAGGCTGAATCACACAGATAGTAAGTGGCAGAGTTGGAATTTCAACCCAGGTAGTGGAGCTCCAGAGCCTCCACTCTCGGCCTCCTCCCTAGTTGAGCCAGTTATCAATGCAGTGTCTCTTAGCTCCACATCCAACTTTCACTACCTGGAACATTTCCCCCTTGCCAGCTGGCATGATCTCAAGCTTTGCCAGTATAAGGCGTTGGAGGGACACTGGAAAATGAAAGGTCTTCTTTTCATGGTTCTGGTGTGCTTTGCTTTTTCCTCTTCCTTGGGCACTTGGCTGGTGTGTGGGACATCCAGTGGAGGTCATTCCTCCTGAGTCCAGTGGCACCCTCTCCCCTGTGCATGGATTCCCTGTGAGTTCTGTGGGTGCCCCACCTAATTTCTAGGCAAGTACTAAAGACATTGTTGATGGCTTTCCAACAAGTTCAACACCTTCTCCTGGGAAATTTTCCAGAAAATTTTTGGAAACCCAAGGGGATGGTTTCCCACCTGCCATCTTCAGCCCACTGCACCCCAGTAGGAGGCTTCCAGCCCAGTGAACTTCTCCATCATTTAGTGGACTGAAACCATACCCTCTTTAACAAGGTCTGAATCCCAGCGCTGGGGAAACCTCCTCCCCTTCCAAGTTTGTTTCTTCCTTGGGTATTCTCCCTTAGTCCTATATATCTTTTGGAATCCTTTTTAAAAATTCCTTCTTAGTAGTTAATTCACTATAAACAGTCAAATAATATACCAGCTGAGCTAAGAGATGGACATACTTATTAACTATATTTCCCTGTATGGTGAAAGAGACACTATTATGTAGTAATTGTGTTAAAATTTCACAGATATGTGATAATATTGACAGTATCAGTTATCAGTCATTGATCATCTGCTATCTGCCAGGCCCTTTACATAATGTACATTTAGCTTCTTTAATTCTGACAATAGCACCATGAGTTAGATTCTACTATTGTCCCCATTTTGCAGAAGTGACACTGAAGTTGTTGGTCCTATGCAATATTTGAGTTGGCTTCCAAAAATTAGAATACATGACATCCTTTTTGATCTCTTGATCTATTTTATATCTGGATGCCATCTGATTTACTCTGTAACTGACTTTTGGGCTTATGGTTCCGGAACTTCTGAATTGCCTGCAGCAGCTCCACCTGCTGACAAGCCAGAGAAATGCATACAGGCAATTCTCAAAGATACTGTGGGCTCCATTTCAGACCATCCCAATGAAATAAATGAATATTGCAATAAATTGAGTCATACAAATTGTTTGGTTTCCCAGTACATATTAAAAGTTATGTTTACACAATACTGTGGTGAATGTGCAATAGCATTATATCTAAAAATCAATATGCATACCTTAATTTAAAAAACGCCTTTTTTCCTAAAAAATGCTAATGATCATCTGAGCCTGAAGTGAGTCAAAATCTTCTTGCTGGTGGAGGGTCTTACCTCGATGTTGATGGTTGCTGACTGATTGGGGTGGTAGTTGCTGAAAGTTGAGGTAGCTGTGGCAATTTCTTTAAGACAACAATGAAGTTTGCCACATTGATTGACTCTTTTTTTTTATAGTCAAACAACTTTATTAACATAGTCAAGCAGTGATTAACATTCATATCTATTATGTCACATCATACAAATGTAAATACAAAATTACTACAGTACAATATATATTCTCTGCATGATCCAAAATATTTGGTAGATCCAAAATATTTGGTGGCCCCAAAAAAACTCTCTTTAAAATTCAGCAGCTTATCAAAAAAATTAAAGCTGTATTCTATTTAAAATGAAGATCTGTTAGCACAGAGTTAGACTTCAAGAAATTTCAATTTAGTACAGTTTGAGAAGTTGCAGAAGGATATGTTTGAAGGACACATTCTAACATAGTGTGGCAGATACAGGAAATATCAGATTTAAAGCTTTTAAGCGTAACTCATACAATCTAAGTTGTTAACAGAAAGATCCAGTTATTTATAGCTAAAGCTAACACTACTAAATTATTACACCCAATGTTAACATATGTGTCAAACTGTTTTATAATATGTCATTTACCACATTTAAACATCTCTTCTCACAGGATGATAATCTATTAAGTAAAATTAATTACACAGTATTGTCTAATTATTATCTCCATAAAAATCACTGAAGCTCAATTTGGTTATATATCCACAAAGGAAAACAAAGTATTATGAGGAAAGTACAGCGGAACCTCTTTATGAGGCTAATGTGAGAAAGGGACCAACATTGCCTTATAGGCTAACCATATTAATGGTAGGCTTTTAAAAACATATAAGACTTATAAAATATCTAATCCTGTATAATACCAAGCCACAGTATAGGGGATTCTATAGAGGATAAACAAACAAAAAAAGGAACACAAGACTACTACTGGTTTTCTAATTAGTGATATACTGCTTGGCAAAAAGATTTGGCTTGGTTTTAAAATACACGAGAGGTTGACTTTTCCTTTCACAAATGATTTCTCTGTAGCATGAGATGCTGCTTGATAGCATTTTAACCACTGTAGAACTTTTTTCAAAACTGGACTCAATCCTCTCAAACCCTCCTACTGCTTTATCAACTACATTCATGTAATATTCTAGATCCTTTGTTGTCATTTCAACAGCGTTCACAACGTCTTCACCAGGAGTCTATTCCATCTCAAGAAACCACTCTCTGTTCATCCATAAGAATCAACTCCTTATCTATTAAAGTTTGATCATGATATTGTGGCAATTCAATCACATCATCAGGCTCCACTTCCAATTCTAGTTCTCTTGTTATTTCCACCACATCTGCAGTTATTTCCTCCACTGAAGTTTTGAACCCTTCAAAGTCTTCTGTGAGGGTTGGAATCAACTTCTTCCACACTCCTGTTAATGTTGATATTTTGACCTCCTCTTATGAATCATAGATATTCTTAATAGCATCTAATATGGTAAATTCTTTCCAGAAGGTTTTCAATTTACTTTGCCCAGATCCATCAGAAGAATCACTATCTTTGGCAGCTATAGCCTTATCAAATGTATTTCTTAAATAATAAGGCTTGAAATCAAAATTACTTCTGGATTCATGAGCAGCAGAATGGATGTTGTGTTAGCAGGTATAAAAACAACATTAATCTTCTAGTACAACTCCATCAGAGCTCTTGGGTGACTAAGTACATTGTCAGTGAGCAGTAATCTTTTGAAAGGAATCTTTCTGAGTGGGAGGTCTTAACAGTGGGCTTAAAATATCAGTAAACAATGCTGTAAACAGATGTGCTGTCATCTAGGCTTTGTTGTTCCATTTATAGAGCATAGGCAGAGTAGATTTGACATATTTCTTAAGTGTCCTAGGATTTTCAGAATGGTAAATGAGCACTGGCTTCACCTTAAAGTTGAAGTTAGCTGCGTAAGCCCCTAACAAGAGAGTCAGCCTGTTCTTTGCAGCTTTGAAGCCAGGCATTGACTTCTTCTCTCTAGCTGTGAAAGTCCTAGATGGCATCTCCTTCCAATATAAGGCTATTTCAACTATATTGAAAATTTGTTGTTTGGTGTGGCCTCCTTTGTCAATGATCTTAGCTAGATCTTCTGGATAACTTGCTGCAGCTTGTACATCAACACTTGCTGCTTCACCTTGAACTTTTTTCTTGTGGAGACAACTTCTTTCCTTAAATCTCATGAACCAACCTCTGCTAGCTCCCAACATTTCTTGTGTGGCCTTTTCACCTCTCTCAGCCTTGATAGAATGGAAGAGAGTTAGAGTCTTGCTCTGGATTAGGTTTTGGATTAAGGGAATGTTGTGGCTGGTTTGATCTTCTATTCAGACCACTGAAACTTTCTCCTTATCAGTGATAAGGCTGTTTCGCTTTCTTATCATCCATGTCTTCCTTGGAGTAGCACTTCTAATTTCCTTCAAGAAATTTTCCTTTGCATTTACAGCTTGGCTAACTGGCACAAGTGACCTAGCTTTTAGCCTGTCTCAGGTTTTTTTCCCCATTTTTTAAAAAATTTCAGCATATTTTTGGGGTACAAATGTTTGGGGGATGGACAGGCATGAAGCTCTTGACTCCGGGGGGGGGAAGGCAACACATGTAACCTGTCTCAGGTTTTGACATGCCTTCCTCACTAAGCTTAACCATTTCTGGCTTTGGATTCAAAGTGAGAGATGTCTGGCCTGGACAACATAACAAAACCCTGTCTCCATGAAAAAAAATTAAAAAATTAGCTAAGCATGGTAGTGTGTAACTGTAGTCCTAGCTACTTGAGAGATTTAGGCAGGAGGATCACTTCAGCCCAGGAGTTGGAAGTTACAAGGAGCTATGATCATGCCAGTGTACTCTATCCTGGGTGACAGAGTGAGACCCTGTCTCAAAAGAAAGAAAGAAAATGAGAGGTGTGTGACTCTTCTTTTCAATTGAACACTTAGAGGCCATAGTACGGTTATTAATTGACCTGATTTCAATATTGTTGCATCTCAAGGAATAGGGAGGCCCAACGAGAGGGAGAGAGATGGGGAAAAAAGTAGTATCTGTGAAGAAAAATAAAGCAAAATGCAATAAAATGAGGAATGAAGTATACTTGTATTTGAAAACCTAGAGGTAGAAAGCATAGGTGGCTTCTGTCCAGCCATGGCATCCTCACAGGGGAGCTGTCCCAGACTGGCAGGTCATGGTCTGACAGTTAACTATGGCTGGGAGATCTGGCTCCTCCACACAGTGCCTTGCCCGGGTCTTTGAACTAACTCTCATGTTGTATTCTGTACTGGGGAGGATACTACTCAAGTCCCTTTCTATCCACCTCGTCACCTCCTGTAGACTAATGTTAGTCACCTTCAGTCTTTTATGCTTTTCAATCACTCTACCAAGAAATATTTATTAATTTCTTACTATGTGCCAGGTGGTGGCTTGAAGTTACAATGGTGAAGTGGATATTTTTTATCTTGCAGTATTGTCAAGTATCTGAACATCTTGCCACATTTGTAGAATTCCTTCTCCCATGGCTGCTGGTGTAGAAGGCAGAGCCCACCTCCCAGTATAGAAAATGAAAATGTCACATATCCCAGTATTCCTTGCAGCTATGGTATAGCACATGACCTAGGCTCAGCCAATCAGAGGCACCTTTCTGGATCTTTGAACCTGGCATTAGTGACCTAAAGAATTGAGGCAGTAGAGAATTCTCCCTCTGGTGGTGCTGGTTGCAGCACTTATCAGGAATGTTAGTGGCATGACCAGTGTCTACAGTTTGGGAATTACAAACTACACCACTGGTGCTTAGTGATGATAGAAGGAGATTTACCACCAGGCCATCTCTGTGGTATAACTTGATTCAATGTTTCTGGCCACATAGGTTAAATCTAGTTTTTCAATGCCCTCAGTAACTTAATGATTCACCAAATGTCCTTTTGATAAATTACTTTTCTGATTTAAACAGAAACAGCAAGTTTCTACTGCTTTCACATAAGAATCCTGATTAATGCAGAATACAGCACCAGAAGTGGGATACTCCAAGTGGTAGATCTAATATGTAGAATTGATTCAATAGAGGAGGTGAGCTGGAGGGCATTGAGGACCACATGATCATAGGCAGGGAAGACGGTGACCATGGCCATGTAGTTATAAAGCATTTGGTTAAATGGTTGCCTATTGGGACACATACCTTCTACACACAAGCCTGTATAATTAGGGAAAATGGTAGAAAAAGATCTAGATGTTATTGTGCTGGTGTCTCTTGGCTACTTCTGTAGTTTTGTGAGGTATTACAATAGGCAGCTAACACTGAAGGAGTTCCATCTAAAAACTGAGGAAGGCAGGAAACTTAGCAGGAGGTAAGATTGAGGAAAAGGGCAAGCCTTATCTACCTGTCTTCTCCCAAATGCCTCTGGATGAATAGACAGAGTTATGAGTGAGAATGTCCCATGAATTGCCAAAAGATGGAGGCTAATAAATGAAAAGTAAGGAGGATAGGTATGCTGCAAGGCTTAGAACTAGGAGACTAACGTTTCCATCCCCAAAGACTATGTCTACACAAGCTCTATGGCTTTAATATTAACCCATGGAATTGAACAGAAGCAAATAGATCATATGACTCCTAAATCATTTACTGATGATTCACATTTTAAACTTTTGTATCAAAGTAAAACACACATAGAAAACTTTACAAATTACAAAATGGACACATTTGTATAATCACCATGCAAGTTATGAACTAGAAGCTGGCCAACACTCCAGAATCCACTTCCCAAATAGGATCCCACCCTCCTTTCTAGTTGTAAACACTATCCGGACTTCTCACACCACAGATTAATTTTGCCTGTTTCTGAAGTTTATGTAAATGGAATCCTACAGCATATATTTTTTGGATCTGGTGTCTTCTATTCAACATTTTGTTTGTGAGGTTGATCCATGGTGTTATGTGAATTTGTAGTTCATTCATTTTCATTGTTGTTTATTATTCTGTTGTGAGATTACCCCAATTTATATATCCATTCTGTGGTTGATAGACATTTGGGTTGTTCCCAATTTTTTTTTTTTTATAGAGACAGTGTCTTGCACTGTCACCCAGGCTGCAGTGCAGTGGCATGATCATGGCTCACTTTAACTTTGAACTTCTGGGTTCAAGCAATCCTCCCACCTCAGCCTCTGCAGTAGCTGGGATTACAGGCGAGTCCACCATGCCTGGCTAATTTTTCTTATGTTTTGTAGAGACGGAGGTCTTACTATATTACCCAGGCTGGTCTTGAACTTCTGGGCTCAAGTGATCCTATTGCCTCTCAAAGTGCTGGGATTACAGGTGTGAGCCACCATGCTGGGCCTCCAGTTATTGATTATTACAGATAATACTATGAACATTCTTCTATATATGATACACATATTACTATTGGCTATATACCTAGAAGTTGAAATCCTTGGTCTTAGATTATGTATATGTCTGGACTTTAGAGATATTAATTATTATAAATTGTTTTTTAATTCAGCATATGCTCTTAAGATCTTTCAAAATTGTTATGTGTATTAATAACTCATTCTCTTTTTTCAAGTAGTATTCTATGTGCATTCAAACTGTGGCATAGATGTACCACAGTTTGTTTAACCATTCACCCGGGCATGAAGCTCTCTTGGACAAAAACACAGCACTACACAGATTGAGACAACTAAAATTCCTGTTTATCATCCATCTGCGTTTCTTGTTTTGTAAACTTTGTTTTTTTTATATATTGGTCATTTTCTGTTGAGTAATTTGCCTTTTACTGTCTGATTTGTACAAGATATATATTGCATTCTGGATACTATAAACTTAAGTGTCATGTACATTGTAAGTATTTGGCTTGTGTTTTTCGCATCTTCACCAGAAATTCTGTCCTACCTTAAGATACTAAAGATATTCCATAATTTTTTCTTCTAGTTTTAAAATTTTGCTTTCCAAATGTAAGTCTTTCATCTATTAATATTTGGAATGTTTAAAAATCTTTTTGTGATATAACTTATATAAAGTAAAATGCACCCACTTTAAATGCACATTTCCATGAGTTTTGACAAATGCAAATGCCTGTATAATTACATCAAATTATATAACATTTCCATCATCCTCCAAGTTCCCTCATGCTCCTTCCCAGTAAATCCCCACCCTTATTCCCCAGAGGAAACCACCACTCTGATTTGTTCCCAACATATATTAGTTTTTCCCTTTTCTAAAATTTCAAATAATTAAATAAGTACTTTTTTGTATAAAGCTTTTTTTCATTCAGTATAAGATTTTTGAGATTCATCCATGTTGTTGTATGCAACTATAGTTTATTCATACTTATTGCAGAGGAGGTTTCCACTCATTTTTTCCTATTCACCAATTGCTGGAAATTGGGTTGTTTCTAGTTTTTGGCTCTTATAATGAAGCTACTATGAACAACATATATTTCCACATCTCTTGAGTAGATAGCTAAAAGTGGAAATGTTAAGCAGTATAACAACTGTGTGTATGTTTAACTGTTGGAAGAAACTACCAGCATGCTTTTTAAAGTGTCTATATGATTTTGCTTTCTCACCAGCAATGTGTGAAAGTTGCAGTTGCTCTGAATTCTTGCCAATACTTGATATTGTCATTTTTTAATTAGCTTTTCTAATGAGTGTGTAATGGTATCTTGTTGGGGCTTTAATTTTAATTTATTTGATGACTAATTATGTTGAGTATATTTTCATGTGCTCATTGGACATTTGCATATCTTCTTTGGTGAATTTCTCTTCAAATCTTCTCCCCATTTAAAAAATTCTGTTGTTTGTCTTTTTTTATTGAGTCATAAGGATTCTTTATATATTCTGGTTCTTTGATAGATATTTGTATTTCAAATATCTCCTTCCCTTGTGTGGTTTGCTTCCCCCCTTCTTTCAAAAAGCAAAACTTTTTTTTTCTTTTCTATATTGAAGTGTAATTTGCATATAATGTCTTTACTCCATTTTAAGTGTACAATTAAATGGTTATTAGTAAATTTACCAAGTTGTACGGCTATTCACATAAATCAGTTTTAGAGGATTTTCTACCTCCTATTGTGACCCTTAATATCCGTCCCCAAATACATTTCAAGCATGCCCCTCCCCTTCACAGTGCTCACCACATCTCTCAGATGTGGGTCTACCCCCCACCCCCCAAATCCCTAGTGAACACTCCCACCATTTGAACACCATGGTGTTAATCAGTAAATACCAATTTGATGGCTAGTACAAGTGGGGCACATTCTTAGGGTCTTGTGTCACCTCACTTTGAGTAATGGGCTTAAGCTTCATCCAGGATAACATAAGCGGTGCTAGTTCACTGTCGTTTCTTAGAATTCTTGAAGAGGACCCCCAAAGCAATCAATGCAGCAACAAAAATAAACAAATGGGATCTGATCAAATTAAAAAGCTCTGCACAGCCAAAGAAACTATCACTAGAGCAAATAGACAAACTACAGAATGGGAGAAAACATTTGCTCTCTGCACTTCCGACACAGGTCTGATAACAAGAATCTACCTAGAACTCAAAAGAATTAACAAGAGAGTACATACATAGTGCTCCAACTGTATCTAGGTACAACCAACACTCCATTTTAAGTGTACAATTAAATGATTTTCAGTGAATTCACCGAGGTGTACAGTTAATCTCATGAATCAGTTTTTGAGGAATTCCTTTCCCCTATTGAGACACTTTGACAGAGTTGGTTTTTGAATGTAACAAGATAAGTCAACTTGAGTGGTAATATATTTTGGGAAATCAGCTCACTACAAATTGTGACTGTAAACATTGTACTGTAAATGCTTTGTAGTTTTCCCCCAATAAAAAAAAAAAAAGGAAAAAGCAAGGGCTAAAACCTTAGGTCTTCTGGTTTCTACTTTTTTTTTTTTTTTTTTTTTTGAGACAGAGTCTCACTCTGTTGCCCGGACTAGAGTGCCGTGGTGTCAGCCTAGCTCACAGCAACCTCACACTCCTGGGCTGAAGCGATCCTTCTGCCTCAGCCTCCCAAGTGGCTGGGACTACAGGCATGCGCCACCATGCCCGGCTAATTTTTTCTACATATATTTAGTTGACCAATTAATTTCTTTCTATTATTGGTAGAGACAGGGTCTCGCTCTTGCTCAGGCTGGTTTCGAACTCCTGACCTTGAGCAATCCGCCCACCTCAGCCTCCCAGAGTGCTAGGATTACAGGCGTGAGCCACCGGGCCCGGCCTTCTGGTTTCTACTTTTAAAAAACTGTTTCAGGATCTGCCCCTTCCCTAAAGATAAAACTGTATTCAGTTGGAAGATTCTCAGAATAAAGGGATTACCTTTGGTAATTGAAGAGATCCTCATTTTAGTTTCTTTTGGGAGATGAGAGAAGGGAATTTTCTTTTAGCATCCGGGTAAGCACGAAAGTCAAGGGAGAAGGAAAAAAAAAAGAATTAACAAGAAAAAATCAAATAACCCATTTATAAATGGGCAAAGAGATGAACAGAAATTTTTCCAAAGAAGATAGAATAATGGCCAGCAAACACAAAAAAATGTTCATCATCTCTAATCATTAGAGAAATGCAAATCAAAACCACAATGAGACACTACCTAACCCCAGTGAGATTGGCCTCTATCAAAAAATCCCAAAACAACAAATGCTGGTGAGGATGTGGAGAGACAGGGACACTCTTACACTGCTGGTGGGACTGCAAATCGGTGCAACCTTTGTGGAAAAGAATTTGGAGATTCCTCAAAGAGCTAAAAATAGAATTACCATTCGATACAGCAATAGCATTATTAGGCATCTACCCATAAGAGCATAAGACATTCTATGATAAAGACATCTGCACACGAATGTTTATGGCAGCACAATTCACTATTGCTAGGTCGTGGAAACAACCCAAGTGCCCATCAATTCATGAGTGGATTATTAAAATTTGGTATATGTTTACAATGGA
>CAUYRT010070780.1:0-25336 GCA_963574885.1 Lepilemur ruficaudatus
GGACACTATAACCCACACCCTATAGCTCAACTACATGTAGCCAATCACCAATGCATGTTATTTCTGTAAACCGATGGGAATTCCTGACAGACAACTTTGCGTCTCCCTTTTTTGCCTTTAAAAATCCACTTGTGGCCGGGCACAGTGGCTGACGCCTGTAATCCTTGCACTCTGGGAGGCTGAGGCAGGAGGATCACTTGAGCCCAGGAGTTTGAGGTTGCTGTGAGCTAGGCTGATGCCACGGCACTCTAGCCCAGGCAACAGAGTGAGACTCTGTCTCAAAAAAAAAAAAAAAAAATTTTTTTTTAAATATTAGTGTAACACACTAATCGCAGTGTGTATTCAGGGCAACTTGATCTGCGCTCCCAAGGCATAGTCCTCAAGCTGGCCCAAATGCACTCTCTACTCATCTTGATGTTGACGCAACTTCTTCCTTTTAGGTCGACATTTTAAAAGCTATTTACACCTTAAAATTCATCTGAATCTGTTCTATAATTTTTAAAAAGCATGACTCTTCCAGGTTTATTCCTATGAAGGGGAGTGTCATGCAGTCATCCTCCCCCTCACTGTTGCTGCGGCCCAGCCTGGCAGGATTAGGAGGCCGCAGAGCGTAAGCAGCGAGGCTGCCCGTTGCCATCTCTTGACAGCATCTTCTTTAATGCATAACACACAATCTCTCTGAGCCTTCACTTCCTCCTGTATGAAAAGACAGGTTTGGATGATGTAATGTTTAGGGTACTTCCAGCTATAAAATTCCACAAATTAAATTCAGATTCTAGTTTTAAAAAAATTTAAAACACTGTTGCAGCCAGTGATGAATTCACTTATACACAAAATGATGAAACCCACACAACATATGCCTGAGTACGAGTTTGAAATCTTACTAACAACAACAAAAAATGTATTTATATTCTGCAATGGCCATTTAATCAAACGGCTGCATGAAAATGTCCTGCTTCCACCCGATCTGCATCTAAACAGCAGTCTGGGACCAATGACAGCTGGCAGGGCTGAACGCCAGCAAGAGGACACGCAGGCCTGCGCCAGGGCCTTGTGAGGCAGCCACAGACACAAGGGAGGCTGAGCTGTGACTTCGCCCTGGACACACTCCCTCTGTCGTTTCCTCTCTGCCAACTTTCTCTGCAATTCCTTCTTACCCGCCCCCTAAAACAATTCTGCGCTCCCGCTGTAGTAACTATGTCTTTTATTTCTGGATTCTGGTGCTTAGACATCTTAGGGCCTGGCAGACCCGGGAGAGACTGCTCCTCCCAGGTTAGCAAATTCCTAGAGAGAGTAAAGGACTCACCTGCCAGTGCCTTTCAAATGCACACCACCAGTTCAGAACCCCCCAACCCCGCCTTCACGGGATCTCATACTGCTGGCCACTATCTACCTGCCCTGATCTCCTCCAGGCCGGGTACCAGACAACATGGGACAGCCCCTATGCCCAAGAACAATTTAAATTAGCCAGTTCTAAGCCTGCTTGCCCTGCCTTGCCTGCTTCTTCCTTCTTCTACACCGTAGATACAAAAAACAAACCCAAGCTTAGCAACAAAGTTGGGTGAGAAAGTAAGTTTGGTCTCACTCCACCTGGGTCTTCTTAGGGTACACATGTTGTTTCTCTGGGTAAGGGCTTGTTAGAGTAACTCAATCATTTGTTCATTCACTCACTCATTCATTCAATGAACACTATGTTGCCACCATCACAGCCCTCCACCCCGACCCCAGGTCATAGTGAGTGAGGGTGGCAGACCCCCTGAGTGACCCCTGGGAAGGAAAGCCACACTTCCCAAGCCCTGAAGGGGCGTGACCCTCCAGAATGGGAAATGGTAGGGTCAGAGATGGGGTCACCTCCTGGAGGCCCCCTAGCCTTTCCCTTTCCAGAATTCCTCCTCTGTGTTCATTTTTTGGGTACATTTTGTGTTTTGGCTTATTTCAGCAGACAATTCCAAGTTGAGACTGTGTCCATAGGTAGATGGGCCTTAAGATATTTAGGCATTAATATTTGTTCTCTCCACACCACAGGGCCATCTCCATTCCCCTCTGTGCCTGTGGCCCCCCAGGAGACTGGGTGCTTAGAGGGATTAAGCCCAGATGGAACCGGAGGGTAAAAATCTCAGTGGACAACTCACATCCCCCCTGGGAGAAGGGAACTTAAAATTGGGGATATTTTGCAAGGTTGACTTCATGCATCACACACAGCCTGCGGCCGTGGGGGAAGGTGATTAGAAGAGGGACAAAATCCAGCCCAGTCAGGGCTGGGTGAATTTCTTCCCCCTCCCTCCCTCCCACCAGCTAAAGGAGAGCAGCTGAGCCTTTGGAAGCAATAACACCCTAAATAGAGATAGAATTTCACACATATGCTCTGCAGATTTTCAGAAGAAGAAATAATAAAGTACTTGTGATAGCAAGTAGCCTTTCTTGTATTATTTTTCAAAGCCTGCTAGATTTAACTCCCTGTGGCTTCTGGGCTGCTCAAGTGAGTCCATAAACAATAACATTATTCTAATGCCTTAAAAGATATTGACACCCTTTGCAGTAAGGTTAGGAATTAGAGCTCTCATCACTGAAGTCGAGGGCTTTAAGGATTCCTGTTCAATTTAAATTTCAATGATTAAAACAATTCTATTATACAAATACCAACTGTATTAGATCTCTAGGGCTGTAGTTACAAAGCACCATAGACTGGGTGGCTTAAACAATAGAAATTAATTTTCTCACAGTCCTGGAGGCTGGAAGTCCAAGATCACGGTGTCAACAGAGCTGATTTCTCCTGAGGGTGGCAGATGCTGACTTCTCCCTGTGTCTTCATGCAGTCTACCCTCTGTGTGTGTGTGTCTGTCTCAGTCTCTTCTTGGAAGGACCCCAATCACACTGGATTAGGGGATACCTTAGTGACCTAACTTTTAATTTCCTCTTTAAAGGCCCTATCTCTAAATACAGTCACACTCTGAGATGCTGGGGGTTAGGGCTTCAGCATATGTATTTTAGGGAGACACAATTCAGCCCAAAACACCAACCAAAAGCTACCCTTCACACAAAAGCAACTATGTTTCTTTTTCCATACATACATAGGCCTATATGGAATTTTGTGTTTTACTTTTTTTTTTTAATTTTTTTTTTTTTGAGACAGAGTCTCACTCTTTTGCCCAGGCTAGAGTGCCGTGGCATCAGCCTAGCTCACAGCAACCTCAAACTCCTGGGCTCAAGCGATCCCTCTGCCTCAGTCTCCTGAGTAGCTGGGACTACAGGTATGCACCACCATGCCCGGCTAATTTTTCTATATATTTTTAGTTGGCCAATTAATTTCTTTCTATTTTTTAGTGGAGATGGGGTCTCGCTCTTGGTCAGGCTGGTTTCGAACTCCTGACCTGCAGCGATCCTCCCGCCTCAGCCTCCCAGAGTGCTAGGATTACAGGCGTGAGCCACCGCGCCCGGCCTGTGTTTTACTTTTTTAATCAACACTCTTCTGTATTCTCTGTGTGCGTGTGCCTGCAAGGCCTCCGTGTTTACCTTTTGCAACATAGCTGCATTATAGATGTGGTATAGCATATCAGATTCTGGAGCTTTCGGACTGTGTCCAGTTCCTCAAATACAAGACAAAACTAAAGCAGAGCCCACTGCATGGGCAGGCAGTTCCACGAGGTGGAGAAATGTGAGCATCGTAGTTGTCAGGCTGGGTTTGCGTCTGGGATCAGCCGGCCACTACCGAGCAGCCTTGGCAGCTGGGACGTAATCTTCCTAACAGTCAGTTTCCCCCTCTGTAAAATCCTCCTGTCTTGTGAGGTCACGATGTAACATTTGCAAAGCACTTAGGGCAAGGACTCAAAGTAACTTCTCTCTTTCCTGCACATTAACACCTTTATCCGTAGAATTTATCTATAGTTCTTCAAAGTGCCACCAAAACTCCCTCCACTTCCAAAAATTGTCAGCCAGTTTATACCACGATTGCCTAAGCAGTAGTACCTGAGATACTGTTGCTGTGTAGCAGATCACCCCAAAACACAGCGGTGCCAAACACCTGTTCCTAATGCTCAGTGACTCTGAGTCAGGAATGTAGACGAGGTGTGGGGGTCGCCTTGTCTTTGCGCCCTGAATCATAGACCTCAGCCCGGGGGACTTCAATGGCTGGGGCTGGAAACGTCCGTAGGTGTCTTCCCTTACGAAAGGCTTCCCGGCTAGAAACTGCCCCACATCTGGTACCTCGGCTGGGTAGACTGGAAAGCTCAGCTCGGCAGGGCCTGTCGACAAGGGCACCCAGACAAGGACTTCCTGCGGGGCCTGCGCTTCCACAGCAGGGTAGCCGCAGAGCTCCTGCAGACATTGCCTTTTATGATCCGGCCACTTCTGCAGTTCTGTAGGTGCAAACAGTTATGGGCCCATCCAAATTCAAGGGAAGGCCCATAGACCCCACCTCTCCGTGGGGAGAGTGCCAACGGATTTGCAGCCCCTTGGGTGGATAGGGGAGAAGGGGACCAGGATGTGTTGTGAGGGCAGAGCCACCGCCTGCTCTGTCTTAGGGAGAGTGGGCGGAGAACCACAGATGTTAACAATTCTGCCCTGCCACATTGGGAACTGAACGCATTATTTTATTCCTTCCAAACGTAGGTAGGATGTCATCATTCTGGCACTCAGTTTCTCCATCTGCAAAATAAAAGGGTGAAATGGATGATTTTTTTCTTTATTATAAATATAATTTTTAAAAAATTGTATAGATTTAGGGGATACAAGTGCAGTTTTGTTACATGGGTATAGTGCATAGTTGTGAAATCTGGGCTTACATCACTCAAATAGCGTACACAGTGTATCCATTATGTAATTTTTCATCCCTCACCCTCTCCCACCCTTCCACCGTCTCCCCACTCCGAGTCTCCAGTGTCTGTCATTCCACCCCCCAGGTCCACGTGCACACATGATTTAGCTCCCACTTACAAGCGAGAACATGCAGTGTTTGACTTTCTGAGTTATTTCACTTAATGTAATGGCCTCCAGTTCCATCCATGTTGCTGCAAAAGACATGATTTCATTCTTCTTTATGGCTGAGTAGTATTCTATGGTGTGTGTGTGTGTAGGTATGTATACCACATTTTCTTCATCCAGTCCTCCACTGATGGACACATAGGTTGATTCTGTATCTTTGCTATTGTGAACAGTGCTACAATAAACATACGAAGGCAGGTATTTTTTGATATAATGATTTCTTTCCTTTGAGTAGATACCCAGTAATGGGACTGCTGGATCGAATGGTAGTTCTATTTTTAGTTCTTTGAGAAATCTCCACACTGTGTTCCATAGAGGTTGCACTAATTTACATTCCCACCAAGAGTATATAAGCATTACCTTTTCTTTACGTGAAATGGGTGATCTTTAAAATCCATTTTGACCTTAAAAATCGAAGATTCCATCAAGACCCCACTGCTGTGATTTGTTCGATGAAAACCCCTACTGAGCTGCTCTTAGAGGCCGCCTGAGCTGGCACTGCACAGCACCCCCTAACCAGCTGGGCCACTTCTCAGCCTGCGGTTCCTTGAGAAGCCACTCTCACGGTGCCTCCTACTACAGTTGCTCCCCTCACCCACCTCCCTCTCGCCCTGTCTCGGTCCCAGCAGAACTGGGCCTCTTTGAGAATGCCCCTCCAGCTGCCAGGCTCAGCTCAGCTCAGCGGTTCTCTGTTCTCAGCCCTGCCCTGACCACCCTCCTGGATCCATCTTAAAAAAAAAAAAGGTATCATGGAAACCTTGAAAACATTATGCTAAGTGAGAGAAGCCAGTCACAAAAGGGCACTTACTGTGTGACTCCATTTATGCAAAATGTCCAGAATAGGCTAATCTATAGAGACAACAAGCTGACTAGTGGTTGCCTAGGGCTAGGCTGGGGTGACGAAGACAACATTGGGAGGAAGTGTAGAGTCATTGCTGTAGGGTATGGGGTTTCTTCTGGGGATGATGAAAATGTCTGGAAATTGGTTTTGGTGATAGATGCACAACTCCATGAATATACCAAAAGCCATTGAATTATACACTTCAAAAAAAAAAAGAAAAACAAGTCCCTGGAGCCCTCTTTTTGTAAGAGAGGGGAGGGGTGGTGAAGCACACTGCCCTCCCCCTACAACAAGTAAGTGACAGGTGTTAGCACTACAGACACTAGACCCTGCTCTCACCCCTGCCTGCTCTCCTGGTGTGTCCTCCCCCTGTGACTGCCAGACGCCACGCCCAGGAGAAACAGAAGCCATTTAGCACAGACCTTAAAACGCACCTGGGAAAATATGTTTCCTTTACTGCACAGGGGAACTAGAAAATGCACATTCATAGCATATTTTATTATTTGAATTGATCATTGTATTCCATTGGTTTGTGTTATACTGTCAAATGCAAGATTCTAAAATGCCAATCTGGACGGACTACTTATTCTGAGAAGGAAATTCCAGAAAGTTTTCAGGCATGTTTTCCCACTGAGCTAGTACTGCCTGCAAGCACTTACTGTCTACACTGCTAACGTGAGTAGTACAGAGATTGCCGTGCATCGTAAGCCTTGTTATACGTACGCCAGCTCTGCTAGGAGCAGATTGGGGGAGGGCCAGGCATCATGGCTTGTGTATCTTTTTACTCTCCCTCCCCTCTCAGCGATCTTCCCATCCTGCCATTAGCATCTTGTTCATAGAAGGGCTCAGACAGCTATGTGCTGGATGATGCTGTAGCAGCTCCTTTTCTTGGAGCCAGTGTCCCTATCACCCCTGTCATCTCTTCCTCCCTGGAGGCCTTTCTGGTGCCCTGTTGACCTGGTCTCCTGGGTCTCAGGATGCTGATGCCTGGGCTCCGATTCCAGGGCCTGGGTTTCCACCCACAGAGCAAAGACATGGGCTACTCACCCCGCCGCCATACTGTGTCCCTTGCCGCTGTCTCAGGGCTTCCCTTGCTCCCCGGCGGTTCCTGCTCATCCGAGATAACATAGTCAAAACCTCTTGTGGGCACGAGTCCAACACCATCACCATAATTCCTCCAGTTCCCAATAGGATCAACATTGCTTGATTAAACATATCCGTTTAAAGTAAAAGCCTCATTAATAGCCAGGGCTGCAAGCCCACTCGCTGGGATAGATCCTTGCCTCATTACTTTATTTGATTTATTCCTCTGCAAACTCACATCGTAAGGCCTCCTCTCCACTTAATTTCGCATCCAAAGTAAATGTGTCCATCTCATCAGCCCCACACACTGCTGAGAAGCTAATGAGTCTGGGGGGAACCCCAGGTCTCATTCCCTCCAGGAACCAAGCTCCCCCTTTCTCTCCCTGGGCAGAGGGCACCCGAGATATGTTAACTCTGGGAAGATGAAGAAAAAACAAAACAAAACATGAAAGAATAAATAAAGGCTTGTTTTCTGCATGAGCCTTCAGGGAAATTGTTCTAAATCCATCAAGCTCAGATTGAATTCTGCTCTGGGCCAGACCCTCTGCTAGGGCCTTCACAGACAGGCTCATGGGATCGTTGGGACAATCTTCCCAGGAAAAATGACAATGATGACGATGATGATGATGGTTATGGTCATATACCAGTGATATTCACACCAATGAAATTCTCTCTCCAAGGTCACAGCTATCACAAGGTCACCTTGGCCAAAGTGCAGTGTTTTTTCTGCCTCTACCTGGATGTCTAGCACCTTTGAACTTCTTTCCCCACCCCACTTGAGACAGGGTCTTGCTCTGTCACTGTGGGTGGAGTGCAGTGGCATCATCATAGCTCACAGCAACCTCCAACTCCTGGGCTCAAGAGATCCTCCCTCCCCAGCCTCCCTAGCAACTGGGATTACAGGCGCATGCCCTCATACTCAGCTAATTTTTCATAGAGATGGGGTCTCACTGTGTTGCTCAGGCTGGTCTCAAACTCCTGGGCTCAAGAGATCCTCCTGCCTTGGCCTCCCAGAGTGCTGGGATTGCAGGTGTGTGCCACTACTCCTGGCCAGCAGTTTTGGACTTCTATAACGAACAGCCCCTGCCCTGGGAACTGTCCTGGGGTTGGGGGGGGTATGTCTCTCTGGAGCTACCCCCTACTAGTCCCTAGAGCAGTGACTCCCACAATTATGGGGGCTGGTGAGAACCTTGTCTCTACTAAAAGGGAAACTCTGCCCTTACCTCCCTGCTCGACGGAGGTCCTCATCCCTCTCCCCCAGGGACAGCCCCTCCCCTCCCATCTCCTGAGGAATGGACTGCCATGGGGGCTGCAGCTCTAGGGAGAGTCCCTCCTGTCTCTCAGGTGTGCTGAGAGCCCGAGGAGGGCTTCGCAGGTGCCGTGTGTGTATGTGCTGAGGAACTTGTCTCTGGCCTGCTGTCTCGTGCTCTCTAGCAGGTGCTGGGGAGATGTGTAGGCAATTCGTGTCCACATATCTCGATCCTACTGATGCAGATATTGAGGTGGACGCCAAACTTGTCAGTGCTCGAAAGAAATAATTGGGGTACAAAAACAAAAAGCTTTTTCTCTTGCAAATCAATGCCACACAAATCTAGGTATTATTGGGTGCCTCCCCTCTGTATTTTCCGACAGTGAGAAGTGGATGCCAAGGACAGAGTGGTAAACTTAGGGGCCTCCAAAGAACTGTGGGGATGGCCAGCAGGTTTCAGCAGGCGGGGCTCGGAGCTGCCGGGGATTCAGTGACTTAAGTCATCTGTGAGATCTGTGGAGGATTTAATGTGGCAAAATGAATTTGAGTTGACTGGAGATTACCGCAAGGTAATCCACACTAACTTTCCTGCCTTTGGAACACACTCTGAGCAGGAGGGAAGGGGAGGGGGGCACAGAGCACACCCACTGGCCCCCACCATGCCGAGGGGGTCATTATTTCCACAGCTGAGGACAATTATTTCCCCGCAAAGCTTTTTGGCTGTTCCACCAAAATTTAAGTGCATATACAGAAAACTGCCAAGCATGTGGACCTCATCCATCATGTATGATGCGGTAGGAAAAAAAATGGTGAGATTCAGTGGTCTGGATAATTTTTGAAGACCGCCTTCTGACCGGCAAAGGGGAGGTCAGAGCCGTAGGCCTCGGGGAGGGTGCAGAGAGGAGTGGAGGCTTTCCACTCGCTCCCACTCACACCAACAGGTTGAAAGCCAAAACAAAGGGAAGCTTCCAGAAAACACCCACGACCTGCCTGAAAAGGCTTTGCAGTGGCAAGGGGGGAGGAACACCAACCTGGAGGTTGCAAGGGGTCTCGAATGCTGAGATGCAGCCCCGCACTGCACCAGAGATGGTCCAGTGTGGTGTGTGGGGCCAGGGGGCCAACCTGTGTCTTATTTATGTAAGAGTCAGGTCGCCTGTGCATGCTACTGAATGGACATAGGCACCAATGGCGGTTATCGGGAAGGTAGAGCCCTCAGGCTTCACCTTGGTGCTCTGCTAACTGTGCCAAGTTCTGGCTCCAAAGTCACAGAGCAATTTGGGATTCTTCTCTTAGTGCCAGCTGTGCGGTGCTGCATTAAGCTTTATCCTAATGCTGAGGGGACGTGAGAATTTGCCCAATAACTATGGCCCTGATGGGCTGTGAGGGATCCTATGTTCCTGGCAGATGACCCTCTGCCCACACCCTCCCCACCATGTTCCCTGGCACTTCTGGTGGCTACCAGTGTACCCCACCTGTTCCAACACCTTCCTGCAGGCCTGAGCAGGCCTTCCTGGACTGACCTCCATTACTAAACCAACAGGAATCCTCCACTATAGAGGCCAATTCTCGACAATGCATTGGCCAGCGTTGTCGTCGCTATGGTGACAGTTACCCATGAGTACATTAAGAGACAAATAGCCACAATTTAGCAGGTGTAGGGTCCTAGCATAATATATCAGTACTGGCTTATAAAGTTTTCTAGTTTTCCCCAAGACTTTTAAAATTAGGAACCAATATGTAACCACTCGGAACACAATTTCCCTAGCAACCAGAGAAATGTTATTCTCTGTTGTTGGGAGAGTTAAAAATAACATTGCATGTGCCACTGTAACCAACTGGAATCTCCAAATTACCTTCTGGAATATCCACATCCCCCTGGTCATAGCAGATGTCCAACTCCCTAAATCTCATCTATCATCCAGGTAGCCTGTCCAAGGCACAGATGTAATTCACCTTCAAACAATTACTCAGGTCTCCTCTCTGCATACAGGGAAGATCATGGGCAGCTTGGTCCTGATGAGCAGGGCTGGCTGCCCTCCCTGTCCCTCCCCTGCACAGTACCAGTGTTCTCGGCATAAGCAATTTCCCCAAATTCTCTACCCAGACCATTAGCCTGCCTGCCTTCCTCCTTCCTTTCTCTTCCTCCCTTCTTTCCTTTCAGGATGACTACCGTACAAAAATATAAAAAGTTCTTAAGTCATCAGTTCAATGAGTTTTGACAATTGTATATGTGGGGCAAAATACAAAACATTTCAACCACTCTAGAAAGTTCTCTCATGCACTTTTCCAGTCTATCATCCCTCAACCCAAAGACTGCTGTTTTCTGACATCTATTGCCATAGGTTAGTTTCACCTGTTCTAGAACTTCATAAACAGAATTATACAGACGCATCATTTTATTTATTCCATTATGTGAATATGCCACAATTTAAAATTCTATTCTGTTGATGGATGTTTGGGCTGTTTCTAGTTTGGTGTTGTTATGAATAGGTTCTTATAAATATTTTTGTGCTAGTCTTTTTGTGGACAATCGTGTTTTGTTTCTCTTTGGGCAAATACCTAAGAGTGAAAATTTCTGGGTCACGGGTAACTCCGTGTTTAACTTTACTAGAAACCACCAGAAAGTTCCCCAAAGTAGTTGTACCTTTGACTCCTTCATCATCATGAATGACAGTTCTGGGTTCTTCCACATCCTCACCAACATTTGCTGCTGTCAGTATTTTTTAATTTTAGCCATTCTAGTGGGTGTATAATAGTATCCCCTTGTGGTTTTCATTTGCATTTTTCTGAGAACAAATCATGTGAGCATATTTTCATGTGTTTATTGTCCTTTGTACATCTTCTTTTACATACTTGGACAGTACCTGTCCAAGTCTTTTGTCCATTTTAAAAATGTGGTTATCTTTTTATTAGTTAATCTATTAATATAATATTCTGAATACAAACATTTTGTCAGATATATGTTCTGCAAGTAATTTTTCCCTGTCTGTGGTTTGTCCATTCAAACTGGTGTATTTTGATGGGCAGAAATTTTTAATTGTGATGAAGTTCAATTTATGATTAGTCCTTTTTGTGTTTTGTCTCAAAAATCTATGACTAACTTAAGGTTAAGAATAATCTTCTATATATTCTTCTAGAAGCTTTATGGTTCTGGCTTTCTCATATAGGCTATGATTCAGCTCAAATTATTTGTATATGTGTGTAGTGAGACAGGCATTGGGTTCCTTTTTTCTATAAGGATATCTTATAGTTCTAGCACCATTTGTTGAAAAGGTTTTCCTTTCACCATTGAATTTTTTTAGTGCCCTTGTCAATAATCATTTGACTGTAGAAGCATGGGTCTATTTCTAGACTCTCTCTTCTGTTCCATTGACCTATGTGTTTATCATTACACGATGCCACACTGTCTTGATTACTTATTTTATAGCAAACCTTGGAAATCATGTAGTATAAATTATTCAATACTTTTCTTTGTAAAGATAGTTTTGGCACTTATAGGTTCTTTGAATTTCCATAACAATTTTTAGAATTAAGTTTTTTTGTTTCTTAAAAGCCTGCTGGAATTGATCATTAAAACTGCAGATTAATTTAGAGAAAATAAACATCTTAAAATATTGAACCTTCTAATCCATGAACATGGCATATCAGTCCACGTATTTATATCTTCTTTAATTCCTCTTAATAAATTTGTGATTTTTAGCATAAAATTCTTGCACATCTTTCATTAGATTTACTCCTAGATATGATTAAAAATCAAAAATTCTTATTCGATTTAAAAAATACTATTGGAAATAATATTTTCAATAAAAATAATATAATTTTTATTTTAATTTTAAAATAATTTTTATTATTTTAATAAAAAATAATATTGTTTGTAACTTCACCAGTGTGGTTCTGTGCATATGGTTGCAGACACATGGATTGACTTTCTTCTTATCTATATACCTGCCTGCTACTCTTCCTTCCCAAACCACCTTCTGTTCCTCTCTGTTCTCCTGGGATAAGTTAGTAAATCCATCTCTGTGCTATGATAAAGGCCCGTGTGGGTCCCTGTTAATGCAAGATCTTGCCGGTTTTAACTGTTTGTTTTTTGTCTCCTAACTATACCTTGAGCATTTCGAGGTTAAGGCTTATGTCTTTAATCTCTGTATTGTAATAAATGTTGAATGAATGAGTCAGCATATAGATTCACAAGCCAAAGAAGGACCTGGAACATTCTGTGAACAAATGATAGCATCTTAATGTTGTAAGGAATGTCAGATGTCCATCATGTTTAATTTTCTGCATAGATCTCCACTATATAGTTGCATGCCCAACATGGATTAAACCTATCTGGTTCTGGTCATGTCCAGGTATAATGCCTGCGTGCATCATATCTGAGCAACTGTTTTTGTTCATTGGTACTAGACCCTGTTGAAGAGGCTTCCATTGGAATTGAGGAACACCACCTTCTCTACTTGAGCAGTAAGGCTCTACAGTCAAATCGGCTCTGCAAATATTTCCTCCTCTTTGTTCTTTAATTTTAGGCACATTTAAACATTCTGATCTCTCATCTATTAAACACATCTGATTAGTACCATTTCATGTTTTAGAATGTTTTATCTTTGTATTTCCCTAATTAATACGTAACATTTATGTGATTTTTGGTATCCATACCAATTCTAGGCAGTATTGCACGGTAACAAGTTGTAGCTGTGTCACACTTTTTGTTCTGCCACTCATTAGGTGTATAATTTTGTCTTTTCATACATGAAACGATACCTGTACATATGTTAGTTGCACAAATCACACATTTGTTGTGTTGGTAAAAGCTTGGTTGCTCATCCTAGGAAACCAGAAAGGTAGACTTTGTTAAATACGCTTCATGGAATGCCACACAATAATTAGAAGCAGTGAATCACTATAGATGCATGTATAGCTGGATCATGAGAACAGTGCAATTGGGTAAAAAGTAAGAAATATATAACACAAAAGCATTTGTGCAAATTGAAAACTCATCTAACATCAAACATCAGTAAAACCATCAAACAACAAACCCCATTTTTCAAAAACACATTCAAATAAAAATAGACATTAGAATCATGACATGGGAGGAAAGGTGTGTTATAAGGGTGGGAAATGAGGAATAATAGGAAATCAACCAACCAAGGAAGAGTCCTTGCAGATCACCAGTGATAACATAATGGGAAAGAAGGAGTTGCAGAAACTCGAGCTTCTTTTCCTAAGATCCCAAACAGAAAATAGAAGAGGTAAAAACAAGTTTTTCTCTCACATCTGTCCATTTAATAATGTTTAAATAACAGCAGCGTTGTTCACAATACCCAAAAGATGGAATCAACCCAAATGTCTATAGCTGGATGAGTGAATAATCTGTAGTACCCATAGAGCACGATATTATTATTACTCAGCTTTCACAAGGAAGGAAATTCTGACAAGCCACAGCATGGGTGAACCCTCAGGACATTATGCCAAGTGAAATAAGCCACACACAATAGGACAAATACTATATATTGCCAGTTATCTGAGGTTCCTAGTGTACTCAAATTCATAGAGACAGAAAGTAGAATGGTGGTTGCCAAGGTCTGGGGGAAGGGGTTGGGGAGTTATTGTTTATTGAGTGCAGAGTTTCAGTTTGGGAAGATGAAAACGTTCTGGAGATGGACGGTGAGGATACAATGGTAGCACAACAATGTGAATGTACTTAATGCCACTGAACTGTATACCTAAAATGTTAACATGGAAATTTTGTTATGCATTTTTACCACAGTTCTTTAAAAAGTTAAAAAAAAGTGTTTCGGGGAAAGAAAAATAGCAGATGAGGTCCATAGGGGCTAATGTGTTTGCTGATTGAAAACAAAGTTGATTGCACTGTAGGAGGCCACCTGATTTGTCAATCCAGGCCAGCCTCTGCAAAGATGTAAACTGATCAGCCGGTGGTCGATGTGAACCCGGCTGCCGCCCTGCCGCCCCGCCGCCCACAGGACAATCTGGCATTGGAAGTGTGGGCGGAGCCTGCTGTATCAACAACTGCGTGTTCATTAAAGCCAGGCCAGAAATAGAACTAGACAGATGCCTGGAAGATAGAGCTTGCTGGAAAGCCCGAGGACTGTTGCAGAAGGATGGAAGTTTTCCAGTAAGAAAGGTGGTGGAGAGGACCCCAGCCATTGACAACTCACCCCTAAATTCTCCACCGGACACAGACACCCCACTACCTGCCAGGGGAAGCTGATCCAGCGCTCTCGTTAGACAAGTGAGGCAATCCTGGTCAGAGAGATGACGCGATTTCCCCAGGCTGCACAGATCGGGAGACTTGTGACCTCTTAACTCTCTGCTGAACACTTCTCTACTATTTCACACAATAAACCACATTCCAGAGAGACTCATCCACCTCGAAATCTTTATCACAGGGGACAGATACCGTAATTGTCATCATCGTTCAAGGCCTCATTGTTTTAAAGGGTAAAAACACAACTCTCACACCAATATAAAATGAAAGCATGTCAAAAGTTTATTTTGCTATTTAATCTGAGAAACAACAACAGGTTATAACCATTAAAAGGAAAATCCCAGGAGCAGACACTCACAGAGGCAATCAATCAGCAGTGTTAACACGAATTTGCTCAATAGATGCGAAACTGGTGGTAGAGAAATCAATGGTACTTCCACCAGACAAAATTCATTTTAATTTTTTAATTCATTTAATTTTTGTGGTCAAGAGTCATTTGCATTGATATCAGCCAAAGTGCTTATAATGTGTGAATTAGCTCAAAAAAAAATGAGGACACCCATTTCTTCCTCGTTTCAAATGCATTCACGGTTTTTCCCAAATATCTCCGCCCGCCCCTGCCCCGTGCTCATCACGATCTCAGAAAGGAGTGTCCTTGCTCATGAGAAGGGGCCGGCTTCCTGTGATACAACCTCATTCTTCCCACAGGAGCAGCAGAATTGTTACTTAACCATAGAAGCCTCTCCAGTTTGCTTTTGCCTATTTCAAACTTAACATTATTGAACAATACTAAGGCCACAAAATTAATGTCTGGCTTTGAGTTTTCATAAGAAAGCTCAGATTTTTTAAATCTTCTGGTACTTGCTGTCTTAAGCTTAGGAAACCAAGCCCTAGAAACTCTTCCCCCCCCACCCCCCCACCCCCGTGTCCCCCGCAGACCTCCCAGGTGCTCAGGGTCAGGGCCTGCCCTGCCACCTGGAACCAGGACCAGCCAGTTTCCCCAGGGAGCTTTCAAGGTGCTGATTGGCACCCTACACGAAGTCAACTTGTGTTCCCTAAAGTGCTTTGTTACTCCTGATTCAACGAGAATCCTCCTCTAACATGACAACTCCAGGTAAGACCCTGATTATACAATTAATTTTCCCAACTACATCTTGGTAAAGGAAAAAGAAGGAAAAAAGGAGCACAGATTCTTACTGAACCGATTCAAATAACTGTACTGTTGTGGGAAATAAGGAGACTTGGTAACAGTTTCTGAACTACGGGGGTAAGGGGGTGTCAGAGAGAATCAGGTATCACTTTTTAAATGCAATTAATTTCTAAATAACGTTATTGAATTAGAAAGCAGTGAGTTAAAAAAAATCTATTGAGTTGATGTGGCAATTTTTTTACAACTGATGAATCAATACTGCTATATTATTAACTAAAGTCCATAGTTGATTCAAATTTTCCCCTAATGTCTTTTTTCCCCCTCAGGGATCCCAGCCAGAACGTCACGTTACATTTAGTCATCGCGGTGTTGATGGTCATTTCTTTTTATCGTTGTTGACTAATATTCCAGTGTGTAGACGCACCATAGTTTGTACATTTGTTTTGAAGGACATCTTAGTGGCTTCCAGGTTTTAGTGATTATAAAAAAAGTTGCTATAGAACATTCACCTGCAGGTTTTTGTGTGGACATGTTTTCAATTCAACTGGGTAAGTGCTTAGGGGTGAGATTACTGGACTGTATGATAAAACCACCCTTAGCTTTGTAAGAAACCACCACACCGTCTTCCAAGGTGCCGGTGTCATTTTCCATTCCCACCAGCAGGGTCGCTTTCCGCCTCCCCGGCGTTTGTTGTTGTCTGTGCTCTGGATTGTGGCCATTGGAATAGGTGTGTCGTGGCATTTCACTGTCTTTTTAATTTGCAATTCTCTAACGACGTATGATGTTGAGCATCTTTTCACGTGCTTCCTGTCATTTGTACATCTTCTTTGGTGAGGTGTCTGTTCAGGTCTTTTTTTTTCTTTCATAACTGAGATTATTTTGGTTGCATTGAAGGCCAGGATGTAGACATTATGAACAATTCATACCCAATTCTTAATGCACGTACCCAAAATTTAAGAAACCATAGCAGTTTTTATTCTTTTCTAAACAGTTAATCTAGTGACTTTCCAGAAAATTAATCCAGAAAATGTGCAAATTTTTCCTAAGAAGATGTCAAGTACCAATATTTTCAAAAGTTATAAGCTGTTACATTGTAAGTCTTAGTAGTTCACATACTATATCATACATCCTACATAGTTAAATTTTCAATCATTCACATGTGGGAGTGAAGGGACATTTCCCCTTCACTCTAAAGGTTTGCTGAAAGATCAACTCATGAGAAGGCAGATTAATAAGAGAAAAAGATTTATTTATCATGCACACAGGGAGAATCACACAGTGATTACCCAATATCCCAGTGGGGTCCAGAAATTTATATATCCTCATTTTAGAGGGGAGGGGAGATCGATACAGGTAATTCTGATTAGGAGCAACAAGTGGTTACCAAGGAGGATGAACAGATACCTGGGAGGAGGAAGGGATGGGGGGAAACAGATTGACTTGTAAATGTTTCTCTTTGCAAATTAAATTAACCGGAGAGACAGGTGTTATATTTAAAATGATTTGGGCCAGGCCTGGTTGCTTGATCTTCTTTGCTGCAATGTATTGAGATAACCTGGAGGGGAAGGGCAGTCCATTGTTCTTTTTGATGGGTCTGTTTTTTATGAGGAAAGAGGGAAGGCCCCTTCCAAGGGCTGTTGGTTTCTAAGGGCCTTTAATTTAAAATACTCTTCCTACCAAGCAGGTATATTTTGGGGTGAAATTCCCTGAGCTCCATCACACAGCGCAGTAACAAAGTTACTAGGAAAACCTGGACTAGCACAGTCGAAGGTGTTAAGGGACGTGCAGTCTGATAGGGACAGCCAAGACTAGGGAGCAGTTTTCTTTAAAAAACAATTCTGCTGAAAACAACATGGGAATAGAGGCAATTTAAAATGTTCAAGGTGGATGCCTCGTTAGCGATCAGCACTGGTTTTTGTTGCGTGCCAGCAGCCCTGGGGACAGTGCGGGCTTCCTCTGTTCCCTCTTCTGGCCCTTCACGTGGTGAATCAGCTCCTCTCTGTCATCTGCTCGTCCTGCTGCTGCCTATAAATGAAATTTTTCTGTGTCTGTCTCATGTCTGAAAACCTCGAGAGAGGATATGCTTGGTTCAGTTCGTCACTGTCACCCAAGTTGCATCATCGTCTGAGATTCCCAACCTTACAGATCTTGGGCCAGCCTATTAGCTGGCTTTGGGAAGGGCACCCACCCATGGTCCCATTTCCTGTGACCACGTGCTGGGGTCACGTATGTCAGACACATAGGCCAAAGGGTAGAGGCCCCATCCCTTAAAGTGGGTAGGGTCTGACTCTCAGAGGGGGCATGGTGCCTAAACAGGCTAGTTCAGGCTTTTCTGGGGCAAAGCTGGTTATGAGGTTTCTCGCATTGGTGACCCTCCCCCATCATCATCCCTGCTAATAGATATCTTTCCAATAACACACTAACATTTGAATAGGGGAACCCCTAAAGTAGAGGGTCATTCGAATCTCAATGAATTTCTGCCCTGAGGCCTTATTTCTGCCTTCCATAGTCCATGCCAGGGTTCATTACTCCAGCAGAGCAAAGACACTGTTGTCTTCTCACCTGTGTCCTGTTAGAGCAGGGGCATTGTCACTTGCAGAAGGACTTGCCGGTGGGATCAAGAGAGAAAGAGGAAGAAGAGTGTATCTGAGGTCTATTTATTCTAGGCATGAGATTTCTGCTATTCTACATGCTATATTTCACTTCTAAAAGTCATTTAGCCAAGAGATTAGAGAGGTAGATAGATAGAAAGAAAGTGTTTTATGCCTAATGATAATCTCAGCCGACATTTGCATAGGCTTTATTTTCACATGCAATCAGCCTTATGATGTCTCACGATGTAGGTGTCTTTATGGCCATTATGCAGAGGAGTGAACTCACAAGGAGAAATATTAAGTAGCACTTTATCTAAGACGTCACAGCCAGAGGAGAAACCAAAATGTAAACCTTACAACTAAGTCTTTCCACTATGCTATGACAGGGCCCAGGGAAGAGTTGGGCCCTCCTAAAGACATTTCTAACAGTTGCACTGTGTGTGTGTGTGTGTGTGTGTGTGTGTGTGTGTGTGTGTGTTTCAGAAATGGTCTCGGACGACTGTGCAATGTGAGATGCAGCACGTACGTGGACGTTTTAGGGTGAGATGAACCATTGCATCTTTGGCATCACATTAAATAGATCGTGTTTCCCAAAAAGGAGGTATGGCTTTGTTACTTAAGCAAATGCCATTTCCATTAATCAAAGCTAGTTTTGTGCCTGTAAGAATCAATCCTTCAGAGACATCCATCAGCTTTCCTTAGTCTTTTGAACTAGACGCTCCATCCACAGGACCATTAACATGTCTCCTTCTCCCTCCTCTACCTGTAGTAAGCAAGGTACCTTCACGTAACAATGTACCTTCAGCCAAGTTTGTCCCCAAGCCGTTTCCCCGTTTTCTTTGTGTGTACTTTAAAACTCACTTCAATCTGGGACCAAAATATTTCATCGCTGTTATAGCCCAGATCTTTCTAGTCTCCGTTTGACGGCTTGTGCTTCACAGCAAAAATCACAGGGGCAATTGTAATTAGAGTGCAGTCACATCTGCATTTCAAATGAGCTCAATCCATTTTGGTTCTCATAATTTTGAGGGCTGAATAAATCGTGCTTTCCTGGTTGTGAATGGCTCATAATGCTGAGAGTCGGGAGAGAGGGAAACGGTAGGATTCGAAATGCTCCGAACTATTCTTGGCAGCCGCGGTGTTGCTTTGAGGACTCATTATAAACCTGGATATTATTCTCTTGGGAACATTTTGAAATGGTCCTGAAAAGTTCATCTTTGAGCTGGAGCAGTTTTATCTGGTTATCTGTCACACGAGAGCAATCCACTCTTTCCTCGAGAGAATCACTTGGAAAAATAGATCATTCACTTTTGATGGGCAACATACCAGAAACGCCACCATTAGGAATTTGTGACAAATTGGCAATGTACCATTTTGGTTTTCATCTAAGGGACCTGTCATGGAGGAGAGGTGAAGTGTGGGTAGTTTTCGACAGGCCATTATAGGGTTGTTTGGGTTTAGTTACTGAGTCACCAAAGAGCTTCTGTCAAAATCAAAAGCTGAACTCCTGTTTCTGTCAGTAAGGCAGTTTTGGGGCACTGAACAACACCTTTTGATTGAAATAACTACACTGTTGAATAAATACCAGTTTTTTTCCTTTAAAATGCATTGCTATATGGTACCAAGGTAAGAAATCCACAGAGCTACAAAACAGTGCACAGTCAGGAACCTTGGGAATTAGGCCAGTGCAGAGCTAGCTTTCATCTTGAAGGTTCTTGCTGAAAGCTGGAATACTTGAGTTACTGCTTTGAGGAATACATAGGTATGAGAGGCAGAATTAAAATCCTAGGGACCACCCCAATGAGGAATCTGATGCAAAATACCTGCATAAGTCTGGGACCCCAAAGCGCTACAATTTGTGTTAAGGTGAACTAGAAATAAACTCTGGTGTGCAGAAGATAAAGCCAAGAAACTGACCTGCCTACACTTGGTGCTGGGGAAAAGAAAAAACATTCCCCTGATAACGTATAACTATAAGTAAGATATGTGAGTTTTCAGTCCAAATTCACATCAACTCTGCACCCACCAAAAACCACAAGTAGATAATTTTATTCAGAGTGGTTCCGGGTCAGTGGCACCTTTAGGATACTGTGAAAAGCAAATGCACATCCTCTTTGATGGACTTCAACAGCAAGCCAGCCTCAAAGAATTTCCACCATTAATGATCCAAGGAAATAAGCTGTCACAGCACCAATCACAAAACCTGCAATGAAATAAGGCACTATGTGTGAGAATTAGCAGAATTGACAGACAGCTGAAACAAATTCTCAAAGGGAATTTGAAAATGTGAGCTGGGAACAATAGATTGTACAAAATGACCATGAAGATATTTAAAAAACAAATCGAACTGCTAAAATTAAAAAGCAATAAAGGAAATGAAAACCCAATGGATGGATTAACCAGCAGATTAGATATGGGTGAAGAGTAATTCAGTGAACTAGAAGACATCAAAAATATTTTTCAGAATGCAGTTTAGTTAGAAAAAGGGAAACAAAACATGACAAGGAGCTAGGGCAGAGAGAGGATAACATGACGGGGTATAGCGTGCGTCTCAACAACGTAGCTGCAGGAGATGGGGACAATGGGCCATATTTTAAAAGACTATGGATGAAAATTTTTCCAGAATTGTGAAGGACACCAATTTTCAGGTCCAAGGAATCCAGTGAATTCCAACATGACAGCAGATGGAAGACCTGTTATATAAGAAAGAATGGTAAGAAAAGAAATTGATGAATTTTTAGGTAAATATAAGTGTGTATTTATGATACAAAATAATAATAATATCTAACTTGTAGGTCAAAAAAGTCTAGTCTAAAAATTCTGGACAGCATAGAATGTATATTGGAGGAACATTATTAACGTTTTCTAAGGTCCTTTTATTCTTCCAGAAGAGGTTAAAGATGCTGTTTAATTTCAGTTTTATAAGCTGAACATATTTTAGTATATGTGCTGCCAAAGCAAGCACTATAAGCTAAATATATATCCTGGAAGATCTAGGGTAGCTATTATGAGCCTAGAAACTGCTCTAAAAAGAATAGAGCTAACAAAAGCCTATTTACTGCAGTGGTACGAGTGACAGCGAAAGGTTGAAACAGCACGTGTGTTCATCAGTAGGTAGGTGACTGGTTGAGGAGACTATGAAACATCTATGCAACAGAGTTCTTTAAAAAGAATGAAAGTATGATTTCCAAACAAAGTAAAGAGAAAAAATGGAATGGGGGTGGGGAATTGAGGGAAGAGAAAACTCTCAACAAATCCAAAAGAAGGCAAAAAAAAAAAAAAAAAAAGGAAGAGGAGAAAACAAATAGGAAAAAAGTGGACAAAAAGAAGCATATGAGATTATAGTAATGAATCTGAATCTGGTATATCCATGACTCTATTGATGTAAATGGACTAGACTCTACAGTTAGAAGCAGAGGGTGTTGGACTGGGTTAAAAGAATCCTATGCATATGCTTATTATAAGAGGTATACATAAACATAAGGATCTTAAATTGTTGAAAGTCAATGAACAGAAAAACATGTACTTGGTAATATTAACCCCTAAAAGCTGACAAATAGACTTCAAAGAAAATAAGTTTTCCTAGAGATTTTACTAGAGATAAAGATAAAGGTTCAATTCATAATAATGAACTTGCAATAATGTATTATTTAACTTCAAAATACATAAACCAAAAACTGACATATCTGGAAGAAGAAATATAAAAATTTGTCACAATAATGGGAGATTTAAAATCACTGTCTCTGTAGATTATTGTAGTTGATAAGCTATAATTGATAACTCAAGCAAACCAATATATTAATAGATAAGTATACAGAAGCTTTGAAAAGCATATTTAGCAAGGTTTAACAACATTTTTGAGAGAGAGAGAGATCTCAAAATCAGAGAAAACACATCTTTGTCAAGGCCATATGGAATGTCTATGAAAACTGATCATCTCCTAGATCAGCGGTCCCCAACCTTTTTGGCACCAGGGACAGGTCTCATGGAAGACAATTTTTCCACAGACCTGGGATAGGGGTAGGGAGATGGTTTCAGGATGATTCAAGCACATTACATTTATTGTGCAGTCAAACCTCTCTGCTAATGATAATCTGTATTTTCAGCTTCTCCCCAGTGCTAGTATCACCGCCTCAGCTCCACCTCAGATCATCAGGCATTAGATTCTCATAAGGAGCACACAACCTAGATCCCTCACATGTGCAGTTTACAGCAGGATCTGTGCTCCTATGACAATCTAATGCCGCAGCTGATCTGCCAGGAGGCGGAGCTCAGGTGGTGATGCAAGTGATGGGGAGCAGCTGTAAATACAGGTGAAGCTTCAGTTGCTTGCCCACCACTCAATTCCTGCTGTGCAGCCCAGTTCCTAACTGGACATGGACTGGTACCAATCCTAGGCCCAGGGGCTGGGGACTGCAGTCCTGGATTATAAAGCTATTCCCAGCAACTTTTGAGGATTGGCATCATACAGGAACACCTTCTTTGACCACAATGCAGTTATGTTAGAGAACATGAAAAACAACAAGAAGAACCTGGAGAAAACCATACATTTAAACATTAAAAATAGGCTTCTTTTTATTAAAAAGTTATTTATTTTAATTTGACAATAAAAATTCTACATGCTTACAGTGTACAACGTGATGTTTGGATATCAAAACTAGACTTCTAAACCACTCATTGATCCAGGAAAAAATTATAATGGAAATGAGAAAATATTTAGACATAAAAAATAATGAAGTTAATACATATCAGACTTGTGGGGTGACCAAAATAGTGCTCTATCAGCATAAGGTTTTCGCGCTCTGTTGCCTAGGCTGGAGTGTAGTGGCCCAATCATATCTCATCGTAACCTCAAACTTCTGGGCTCAAGCAATCCTCCTGCCTCAGCCTGTAGCTAGGACTACAGGCATGTACCATAACACCTGGCTAATTTTTGTTTGCTTTGTTTTTGTAGAGGTGGAGTCTCTATTGCTCAGGCTGATCTTGAACTCCTGGCCTCAAGTGATCCTCCTGCCTCGACCTCGCAAAGTGCTGGGGTTACAGGCATGAGCCACTGCTCCCTGCCAGTTTCAGTATAAACATTAGGAAAAAAAGAAAGTGTCTAGACTAGTGAGGCAAGCATCCAACTTAACTTCAAGAAAAGAACTCAGCAGAATAAATCCACAGAAAGAAGGAAGGATACAGTAGACACTAGTGACAAAGAAAACAAACTTGCCTTAAAAAGGATCAATAAAACCAAAAGTTAGTTCTTTGAAAAGTTTAAATGAATAGAAAACCTCTGCTAAGATTTATTAAGAAAGAGAAAGAACCCTCCAATGAATCATATTAGAAAATAACAGATGAACACAGCAACAAACACTGCTGAGACAAAAGAATAAGAAAATATTATTAGCACCTCTATGCTAATACATTTTAAAAATTAATGAATTGGAGAAATTTCTTTAAAAATTCAATTTATCAAGAAAAGATAATAAAACTGTAAGTCAATCTCACTCATGAGCATAGATGCAAAAATCCTCAACAAAATGAAATTCAGCAATATATAAAAAGACAAATACATCACGGTCAAGTAATGTCTAATCTTGGGAATAAAAGGTTAGTTTAATATTAGAAAAGTGATTTATGAAATTCACCACAATAACAGATCAAGGAATTAGAAATCATATCATTATCTCAACAGATACAGAAAAAATATGATAAAATCCCATATCTAATCATGATAAAATCTCTTAGCAAACTATAAAAAGGAGGGAACGTTCACAACTTAATAAAATGCATTTATGAAAATTTATAATAGACATCAAACCTAATGGCAAAATGTAGAAAGCATTTCCCTCAACATTAAGAACAAGACAAAAGTGTTTATCTTTCAATACTTTCATCCAACATTTTACAGGATGTGCCAGACCAAGAGATAAAGCAAGCAAAAGAAAAGATAAAAATATGTAAAAGGAAAAGCAAAATTGTCATTATTTGCTGATGATATGATTATATAAGTAGAAAATCTAAAAGAAATCACAGATAAATTATTTTTATTAATAAGAGAGTTTAACAAGGTTGCTGAATAAAATCAATATACAAAATTTCCCAATGGAGAGAGATTTGCAATATCTAGCAAAATTGCATATGCATTTACCCTTTGGTACAGCAATCCTATTTTTATGAATATACGTATCTCAGAGATAACCTAGCAAAATGGAAAGAAATATGCACAAGACTATTCATTGAAGCATTATTTGTAATACTTAAAGAGTGGAAATAACCCAATTGTGTGTCAGCAGAAAGCTGGTTGAATAAACTGATTGTATATGGTATATCCACACAGTTGAGTACTTGCAGTTAAAAAAGGAGTGAGGTAGCACAGTAGTGTGCCCATAGTTGTAGCTATTCGGGGGGCCAGGAGTTCGAGGCTGTAGAGCACTATGATGGTGCCCGTGAATAGCCCCTGCACTCCAGCCTGGACCACAGAGTGAGATCCCATCTATAAAACAAAAACAATGTTTTTAAGGGACAAGTTATGACTTTATGCCCTGCTATAGAATATGTGTGTCTTCATACCCTTCTAAAAACAAGGTGGAGAGAATGGTGTATATTATGCTGCCATTGTGTGGATATGAATATAAAGACATATTAGCTGATATTCAAATAAAACAAGAAGGAAATTTTAAAACTAAAATGGTTAACTCTAAGCAGAGGAAAGAAACAAGGTGGGAAAAAAATAGATGAAAGCTAGACCTCTGTGAATATAACTTGTTTTGTAGATTTGATTTTGAAAATATGTAAAAGTTTTACATAATTATGAAACAAAATTAATTGCTTAAAATCAAAAGCAAAATGAGACAAATCTAACTGTATATTGAATTGTTGGCATAACCACATGGAAAAAAATTATCTTGATTGACCTTAAAACAGTAATTTGATGATGCATTTCTAAAGAAGTATATTCTGAGAATGAAAAGAACTCTAAAATACGTAATCACATCGTTAAAAATAATGTTGCTATTGGTATTTCAAAACTAATATAGACAGTTGGGATAGAAGAGAGAGAAGCTGGGAGCCCTGGCTCACGCCTATAATCCTAGCACTCTGGGAGGCTGAGATGGGAGGATCGTTTGAGCTCAGGAGTTCGAGACCAGCCTGAGCAAGAGCGACACCCCATCTCTACCAAAAATAGAAAAAATTAGCCAGGCATGGTGGCGCATGCCTGTAGTCC